>VDFB02271358.1:1000948186-1000989173 GCA_007258455.2 Sequoia sempervirens
CTTCTTCCTCTCCTTCATCCTTACTTTCCTCCCTCAGGTTTAACCCTCTTCTCAACTGCTCTTGTAACGCATCAATCTGTCTTTGGAGGGCTGCCAATGCATCTCTTCCATGAGCATTTCTACTACCTCAACCACCTCTGGCACCACCACGCCTACCTTCAAGCACCACTCTTGAGATTTCATCAGTCACCCACAACCACTTCCGGCCCCGTGGCACCCTACTCACGCACGGATGAATCGCCCACACGCTAAGAAAACCCGCCTCGATAATTTCACTTGATGAGGTGGGCACAAAACCCGGTGACACGTAAAATAACCTTAGCAAAACAAGGTGAAAGACAATTTTATTGTTCAGAAAATGGAACTTATTACATGCAGATCTTGTAAATCCCAAGTTCTATACAAACACATGCAAGCTACGTAGTTACATAATAACCCTTCTTTCGCACATAAGGAAATTATTCCCTTTAAAGTTACTCCCAAAATTAGAAACCTACCCATAAATAGAGCCCTCATTTGTTTAGAGCCAAAAAACATTCACCTGAGCTTAGGTGGTTTGGCAATCAAAATTTAAGCAACATGAAGTTCAAATTTCAAAAAGAGCATTTGCAATGGTATCTTCTAAAGTGTGCCAACTTCATGTGGTCATATAACTTTGATCCAAGCCTCCCATCATGGAACCATTTTGAACCAATAAAAGGTCTCAAGTCGAAGAACTTGCCTTCGTAAATTTCTACCAATTTTGTAAGTTTTTGGGGCCATTTTTAAAGTTTCATGCCTCAAATCCTACCTCGTAAGATTTTCAAGTGCAACTACTGAAACTAAAACGTAATATCTTTTCAATCCCGTGAATCGAAAATAAAACCATAAATTGGGAATTTTATTATGATGAAAAAGGGTACCCAAAAATGTAAAAATATCTAAAAACTGAGAAACTTGAAATTTAACTATTTTTGGGTGATGCAAGATTGCCCTTACACCACTGGATGCTCCTGCATCACATTTATGTGGTTTTAATGTTCTTGTGTTGGCTGAGTGTAGAATATTCTTATATATGTGATTTATAATCTTCTCATGTTAGTTAAATGTGGTCTTGCCTCTACATTCATAAAGCCATGTCACATATGGTTATCTTTCATTTTATTAGATTTGGATAAAACTTCATTTTTGTTATAATATTTCTTATGTGACGTTCAATGATTATTGTGCTCTACTGACTTTACAAGAAATTTGTGATTTTTCTTGAGTCCAGGTTATTAAAATCCACCGTTGCACATAATTAAAATGTAGAATGTAATCAAAATTTTGACATATGATTTCTATGGTTTTAAACTTATTTTGTTGGCTCAGTGTAGAATATTCTCATATATGTCCTTTATAATATTTTAATGCTACTTAAATGTTCTCTCTACTACTTTGGCATTTCCATTCATAAAGTCATATGCATATGGATATCACATGGTTCCCAGCTATAATGTTTGTTCCCTTGAACCCATACTTATTTCAATCTCATGATCGTGTTTTTAATCTTCTAATGTTGGTTGAATGTTGAATATACTAGTCCTGGCTCTCCATTCATAAATCCATACATCACGTATATATGTATCTAAACAAAGATGCATACAACACACATATATATCTACACTTATACTTGTTGATACATGTAATTACATTTAAAATTATACATATATATATTCTCACATGCATTCACAAGTATATGTATGGATAAATATGAATGTTGTGCAGCTCAAGCTATAGCTTAGCACTGATCAATGCCTTATTGAAAATAGTATAAACTGCTCAATTACTATAGTAAGTTTTAAATATGTTAGTGCCTATTTTGGTTGTCTCTCATTTTCCAGTTGTTTGCCTTTGATTTCCCTAACAAATATTTAACTTGGGATTTCTCTATCTTTTTGGCACATGGGGTAAATGGGCTCCCATCAGGGTTGAGCTCAACGTGCTAAGTGTTCATGTCCTAGATGGCTAGATCTTTCTTTTCTTCCTTTCCTTGTGTTTTTCTTTGTCTGGCGAGGCCGAAACCATAATGGAATTAGAATCTAGATTTTGGCCTTTGGTTTCTCTTTCGGGTTCCATTCCGGCTCCAGCTCCGCATCTTCGGTTCTCTTTGTTTTTGGTTTCCTTTTGTGGGCACGAGATCGGAATGGGAATAATTTTTGGAACCTTTTTAAGGTTTCCTGTTTCGGGTTATATCTCGCTCCTAGCCCTACGACCTCTCTGTCTTGTGTCAGTTCTGGCTCCACCTCCGCAGTATTTTGCGGATGCGGGAGCGGGATGGCTTTCAATCTTGGTCTCTTTTGTTCCTTTTTGTTCCCCACTTTGGCTCTGTCTTCTTCTCTTTCTTGGTTCCAGCTCTGCCTTGGTCTGGTTCTTCTTCCGCTGCTTTTTGATTCATTAACCTACTTGGCCGGTACACGTGCAACTTAAGTTCCTCCCCGAGCCCCATTTTCCATTCATTACCGGCCCCTTGTTACCGCTTGCACCGGCTCCACTTCTACTTTGGTGTGATCTTTGGCACTCAGGATTACCTCTTGGAAACCTCAACTTGTCTCCCCAAAATCTTTGTCAGCGTATATTGGTTGAGGTCAAGGAGATGTTTCCCTGACTTTTTTGTGTCTCACCGATGGGCTTTTCCCATCGGTGTGTTGGTGTCTACTCGAGGTGAGGTCTTCCCGACTCCCCTTGGTCTCCCTGAAATCCTTTTGCCGCCCCTAGTGTAATGCCATTGGTGTGAAGTCACAGTGAGATTGCAATGTTATACCGACCGATGGTGAATGGATGTGTTTCGGCAAAAGTCAGGGTTCTCGGGATAAGGTCTTAGCGAAGATATATTGTCTCCCCGACTTGTGCACATGGAACGGTTCGTCGGTGTGAGTTATGATCTGCAGCATAAGGTCTTGGCAACTATGATTTATTACATCGACTGAAAACATAAAGGTAATCTCTTCAGTAAGAGCTAGGGTTTTCGGCAAGTGACCTTCGGTCTCGCTGATGGAACATAAGGGTCTTCGTTGGCACAAGCTTTGTAATGTCTCAGTGACTCTGAGTGAATGAAGGGCTCTCGGTATGACACAATATACTCTACATGAGGTTTCCCTGATGACAGTATGTTATATCGACATTCATAAGGGAGAAGGTTGCATTGGTGAAAGAAACATAAAGTCACAGCAACATCACATAGTGTGTTTCTTTTAGAGGCTCTTTGGTGAGAGTTATTTTCTTTGGGGAGATGTCTCCCCAACCATTGCCTATTTCGCCGATTATGTTGGCCCCTCGATATAACATGTTCTCTTCGGCCAGACGTCTCCCCGAGTTCCTTTTGTCTGGGTGATATTCCCAGTGACTTTGGTGTAACTAGTTTTGTCGCCTGGAGGTCTTTCCGACACCGCTTTGTCTTCCCGATAGTGGTGGCCTATTTCAACGGTCCAATGATATTTAAACAACAAACATCTGATCTCAGTGATTGACGACGAAGATTCAAGCATGCGTGTAGCTAGGGTTTGGAGGGTGTTTGTGCGCGAAGACCAGAAGCCTGGAGCATTCGTGGTGACAGATAGAGGGTCGTTAGATCCACCAAATTTGCATTCATGGTGACTCTGAGAATGGGATGGTGTGTTCAGAGGTATGGGCGAGTGGATTCTTGGGCTGATTTGATGTTGGCTGACAGAATTGTTCTAGTCGCTAGGGTCACCCATGTCTGTTCTGCCAGATTTGACCTGATTGGATTTGCATCGAGCTTTCTCATAGATTCACTTGACGTGAACATTCAATGTAGTCTTGATTTGGTGGTGGACTGGTGACTCAACCTGCATGTTGTTTAGGGTTTTTCCTAGTCACTTGATGATATGAAAAGCCACCCTGGCTGGTTGCTTGTTGCTCTCCATGTTCCTACAAAGGGAGATTTTATGGCCAGTGTGAAGGGTTTGGCTCCTTGGGTTCGCTCCCTAGGGTTCGATCCCTTGGGTTTGGTTCCCTTGGTTCAGTTCCATTTTTCTGAGTTTTGGGATTAGCCTGGGATAGATTAGGGTTTGGTCCTAGGTCATTTTTTAGTCTGTAAATGCAATCAGTTAAGCACGAATACATGAAGATGCTTATCTTTCATGCATATCATCAAATTGTCTCCACATTTGTAGGCTTTTAGTCATTTGAATAAATGCATAAGGTGTTTTTGTTCATCTTCTCATACTTCATGGGACTATGTTATTTTTTGATAGGTTTGCTTCAAGGAAGCAATTAAATCCTTTGAATAGATAGCAGTGATTACTTGTTTGCAGGTTGGATTTGGTAAGAAGAGTCTAGTTGATACAAGAGCCAGATTGTTAGTGTAAGGCACTGATAGCTGATGTAAGGAATTAGCAAGACAAAATCCACTAATTGAGTCCTATTTGTAGATGAATTCCATATTTTGTGTATGACTCCATGACCCTGGATTAGGCACTAATCTGTCTTGCGGCCTGGTTCCTCTTAGAAACCTTTTAATTTACAAATTATTGAATATCTTTTTTTTAGTTTGTGTCCTACCTCCTAGTTGCTTCAAGGTTGAGCTACTGAGAATCTAGCCCCATTTGAGGTCCTCAACACTTGGCATCAGGAGTTATCTACTATAAAAAGCAATGTCTGGTCTTCCTTGAGCCATTGTGTGGGTAAACCCACCCTGGTTCTGTAGAGCCTAAAGAGCAGAAGATCTCAGTCTTTGACTGAATCTTGTCAGTTGGTCTAGGTCCTCCGAGCTGCCCTTGATTGGAGTTGGCTACTCCATAGGTAGAATAGGAGACCAACGCAGTTGCTCCATTAAAAAATGACCAACAAGTTGGTGACTCTGCTGGGGACTTACTCGAAAATCCGGTTATAAAGTGCCATATCAAAAGAGTCATATTTGTTTGCCATGTTGTTGTTCAATGTTTGAAGAATCTCGGGCCTGGAGAAAGTTTTGTTGCAGTGAACTTGAAAGCTACAAGATCTATGGTGCTCTGTCAGATGGAACTCAGAGAAAGATTTACATGTAAGTGAGCTTCATACCTTTTGAAGCTCAGTCCTCTGCAAAGAGGTGGCGACACTGTCAAGGTGAACCTGTTGAAAATTTGAAGAATAGTTCCATGGATGCAATGTTCCCAGGTATTCTTCATGCTTTTGAACATTGAAAAAACTTTATTCCCCTTTATTTGGTGAGATCAAGCACTAGCATCAAGGGAGGTTTCAATATTGCAACTAGATAGTTGTAGAGGGATAGGTTTCATTTGCAAGATGCATCATTGTCTTGATGCTCCCTCTACAAGCTATGATACCATGCTTAAGGCACACCATGAGTATGAGTCAAAGTCCTTTGATGACTCTCATTGCCAGCATGATGAAGAATAGAGCCAAGTGAAAAGAGTAAGTGGGAGTAGTAGTTTAAACCATCATTGCACTAATGATGTGCCTCCTCCTACTGAAAATGATATAGAGTAGTTGCAAGATGTGTTGAATGGTGAGTGTATCCATTTATATACACTTGATGAAGTTTTCACAGAATGTGACAATATGCAGAGAACTGGAGCTAGTTGTTTTCAGCTTTAGGGTGATGTAAATGATAAAAATGCTAGCCTTTTGTCACATAACAGTCAACATTTTGAAAGTGTGCCTGAATTTCAAATGCATAAGGATCATGTACATGTTTATCAGGTAGCTATTTGTGATTAGACTATGTTTTCATCTGGTCTTGATCAGTATTCACAGGTATTGCCACATGACACAAAATCAAACATGGCTCGAGTGTGGCAATGACAAAGTTTATTGGGTTTGGTTTCCAGTTAACGACAAAATTAAACACAGGGAAAGTTTTCACTTGCACAAGGGCAACCTGATACTTGTGTTTGTAGAGGTGCATTCATTTATATTGTTACAGATTGGCAGAGGCAAGCATGAATTAGGGGAGGCCAGCTCATTTTGCAGAATTGTATTTGACAGGGGTAAGAGTTGGCTCTCATTTTTCATTTGGTGGCCTAGTGTCATTAGATGAAACAAAGAATCAACAATGTGACTCTTGAATTTCTTGTTCATGGACAATTATCGAAGTGGTGCTTCATCTGAACCATTTCTTTTTCTATGAACATTAGGTTAGGTTTTTGCTTTTTGGTCAGTTTTGTTTTGTTGTGTCTACTAACCTTATCCGGTTGGCTCCTCGCTGTTTTGGGTTTCCTTTTGTTCTGGTCTGCTCTCCCAATGATCTGAATTCTTGTTATGCCCACCACGGTCATACATTCCCAACTGGAGCCTATATGTTAGTGCCTATTTTGGTTGTCTCTCATTTTCCAGTTGTTTGCCTTTGATTTCCATGACAAATCTTTAGCTTGGAATTTTTCTATCTTTTTGGTATGTGGGGTAAATGGGCTCCCATCAGGGTTGAGCTCAATGTGCTAAGTGTTCATGTCCTAGGTGGCTAGATCTTTCTTTTCTTCCTTGCATTGTGTTTTTCTTTGTCTGGCGGGGGCAGAACCGGAATGGAATCAGAATCTGGATTTTGGCCTTTGGTTTCTCTTTCGGGTTCCATTCTGGCCTCGGCTCCACGTCTTTGGTTGTCTTTGTTTTTGGTTTCCTTTGGCGGGCATGGGATCAGAATAGAAATCATTTTTGGAACCCTTTTTAGGTTTCTTGTTTTGGGTTTTATCCTGCTCCCGGCCCCGCAGCTTCTCTGTCTCATGTCAATTCCGACTCCGCCTCCGCGGTCTTTTGTAGAGGTGGGAGTGGGATGGTTTTCATTCCTGGTCTCTTTTGTTCCTTTTTGTTCCCCACTTTGGCTCTATCTTCTTCTCTCTCTTGGTTCCAGATCCACCTTGGTCAGGTTCCCATTCTGCAGCTTTTTGATTCATTGACCTGCCTGGCCGGTACACCTGCAACTTAAGTTCCTCCTCGAGCCCCATTTTTCATTCATTTTCAGCCCCTTGTTACCGCTTTCACTGGCCCTGCTTCTACTTCAGTGTGACCTTTGGTGCTCGGGATTACCTCTTGGTGACCCGGGCTTTTCTCCCCGAAATCTTTGTCGGCCTATATTGGTTGAGGTTGGGGAGATGTTTCCCTAACTTTTTTGTGTCTCACCGATGGGATTTTCCCATCGATGTGTTGGTGTCCACTCGAGGTTAGGTCTTCCTGACTCCCCTTGGTCTCCTCAAAATCCTTTTTTTTCCCCTATTGTAATTCCATCGAGGTGAAGTCACAACGAGATTGCAATGTTATACTAACCGATGGTGAATGGATGTGTTTCGGCAAAAGTCAGGGCTCTCAAGATAAGGTATTAGCGAAGATATATTGTCTCCCCGACTTGTGCACATGGAATGGTTCATCGGCGTGAGTTATGATCTACGGCATAAGGTCTTGGTGAATACGATTTGTTACATCAACTAAAAACATAAAGGTAATCTCTTCGGTAAGAGCTAGGGTTTTCGGTGAGAGGTCTCGGCGAGTGACCTTCGGTCTCGCCAATGGAACATAAGGGTATTCATCGGCATAGGTTTTGTAATGTCTTAGCGACTCTGAGTGAATGAAGGGCTCTCGGTATAACACAATATACTCTACATG
Organism: Sequoia sempervirens; assembly: GCA_007258455.2. Classification (NCBI taxonomy): domain Eukaryota; kingdom Viridiplantae; phylum Streptophyta; class Pinopsida; order Cupressales; family Cupressaceae; genus Sequoia; species Sequoia sempervirens. The sequence goes on from VDFB02271358.1 coordinate 1,000,955,762, forward strand.
AGGTTTCCCCGATGATAGTATGCTATAGCGACATTCATAAGGGAGAAGGTTGCATCGACGAAAGAAACATAAAGTCACAGCGACATTGCATAGGGTGTTTCTTTCAGAGGCTCTTCGGTGAGAGTTATTTTCTTCAGGGAGATGTATCCCTGACCATTTCCTGTCTCACCAATTGTGTTGGCCCCTCGATATAACATGTTATCTTTGGCTAGACGTCTCCTCGAGTTCCTTATGTCTGGCTGGTATGCCCGGTGACTTCGGTGTAACTATTTTTGTTGCCTAGAGGTCTTGCTGACAGTGGTGCCCTGTTTCAATGGTCCAATGATATTTAAATGATAGCCGTCTGATCTCAGTGATTGACGGTAGAGATTCAAGCATGCGCGCGGATAGGGTTTGGAGGGTGTTTGTGCACGAAGACCAGAAGCCTGGAGCATTCATAGCAACAGATGGAGGGTCACTAGATCCGCCGAATTTTCATTCATGGTGACTCTGAGAATGGGATAGCATGTTCAAAGGTATGGGTGTGCGGATTCTTGGGCTAATTTGATGTTGGCTGACAGACTTGTTCTGGTCGCTAGGGTCGCCAATGTTTGTCTTGCCAGATTTGACCTGATTGGATTTGCATCGAGCTTTCTCATAGATTCACTTGACGTGAACATTCAATGTAGTTCTGATGTTGGTGGTGGACTAGCGACTCAGCCTATGTGTTGTTTAGGGTTTGTCCAAGTCACTTGATGACATGAAAAGTCACCTTGGCCTGTTGCTTGTTGCTCTCCCTGTTCCTATAAAGGGAGATTTCATGGCTAGTGTGAAGGGTTTGGCTCCTTGGGTTCACTCCCCAGGGTTTGATCCCTTGGGTTTGGTTCCCTTGGTTTAGTTCCATTTTTCTGAGTTCTGGGATTAGCCTGGGATATATTAGGGTTTGGTCTTAGGTCATTTTTGAGTCTATAAACTATAATGTTGAATTCCTTTATAAATGCAATCAGTTAAGCAAGAATACATGAAGATGCTTATCTTTCATGCATATCATCAGATTGTCTCCACATTTGTAGGCTTTTAGTCATTTGAATAAATGCATAATGTGATTTTGTTCATCTTCTCATACTTCATGGGACTGTGTTATTTGTTGATAGGTCTTCTTCAAGGAAGCAGTTAAATCCTTTGAATAGATAGCAGTGATTACTTGTTTGTAGGTTGGATTTGTTAAGAAGAGTCCGGTTGATACAGGAGTTGGATTATCAGTGTAAGGCATTGATAGCTAATGTAAGGCATTAGCAAGACAAAATCCATTGATTGATTCCTATTTGCAGATGAATTCCATCTTTTGTGTATGACTCCATGACCCTGGATTAGGCACTGATCTGTCTTGCAGCCTGGTTCCTCTTAGAAACCTTTTAATTTACAAATTATTGAATATCTTTTGTTTAGTTTGTGTCCTGCCTCCTAGTTGCTTCAAGGTTGAGCTACTGAGAATCTAGCCCCATTTGAGGTCCTCAACACTTGGCATCAGGAGTTATCTGCTATAAAAAGCAATGTCTGGTCTTCCTTGAGGCATTGTGTGGGTAAACCCACCCTAGTTTTGCAGAGCCTAAAGAGTAGAAGATGTCAGTCTTTGACTGAATCTTGTCAGTTGGTCTAGGTCCTCCGAGCTTCCCTTGATTGGAGTTGGCTACTCCATAGGTAGAATAGGAGACCAACTTGGTTGCTCCATTAAAAAATGGCCAACAAAATGCAACCTATTATTCAACCATCACCAATATATGCAGCCCAGACATGAAGCAATGTTGTTGTCACAAGTTGTGCCAAGTGATGTTTATTTCCTCTGCTCAAGCAACAAACATATATATCTAGATTTAAACTTATTTATATTTGTTTTTGCATCTATTTACAAGTTTAGGTGTGGATATCTATGTATTTTGTTTGCAAAAACACTTGTCCTAGTGGTGTCTCACAATCTTGATAGCACTTGAAGCTACAGAACAATAGTAAACAATGCCTTATTGAAAATAACATAAATTGTTTAATTGCTTTGGTAATTTAAGAATGCTAAATATTGTTGTGGTTGTATTTGTGGACTTTTTTATTGCTTTGCAACCATCACCACTACATGGAAACCATAAATGAAATATTGTTTTTAAAGCTATTCAACAAGAATCAACAATGTGTATGTATGTGCATCTAACTTCAAATATATATATTGGTGTAGATTTTGTTTTGCAACTGCATATATATTTACTGCATGCGTTGGATGCATATGTAGGAATCTGTTGCTTGGAAATATATAGACACAAAAATTATGTGTTTAATTTCTCTTTTACTATGTTCAGATATGTATGTATGTGAAATTAGATGTAGACAACATTCATATATACTACTCCCCATGTTTATTGTTTTGGGAAGATAGTTGTTATTTTATTCATCCTCAAAAAGGAATTCTTACAATTATAGGATTTATATCAAGCATAGTAAGAAATATTGGTTTCACCATTCATCACAGTGGTGGACAATGCATGTTCTTGCTTGGGGGTTAGGTGAGACTGTATGAGGCTCCATGACCCAATATGGTAGGGTGGATAGTAGGCCTTCTTTTCTTGTGTTTCATTTTAATCTCCCTATGTGTAGATATATATGTTTGTGAAATTAGACATGGACAACATTCATCCTTGTGTGCAGATATGTATGTATGTGAAATTAGATGCAAAAAAGTGATATTGTCATGCCATCCTATGCCAAGTGATGTTTATTTTCCATCCTATGACAAGTGATGTTTATTTTCTTTCCTCTTGCGGTGATTTCTCTATTGAAAATTGCACCTATGGATATATGTGTGCATTATCTACATATAACTTTAGATGTGCATCTATATCTATATAGATCTTCCTTTTCAAGCATATATATGGACTCTTTTATTTCTTTCCAACCATTGCCGCTACATGGAAATCATAAATGAAATTTTATTTTTGGATCTATTGAACAACAATCAACAATTCCTATATATGTTCATCTATGTTTGGATGCATATGTAGGAATCTGTTGCTTGGAAATACATACACACAAAAAAGTATGTGTCTCTTTTGTTTTATTTCATTTTTCTTTTCCTATGTGCAGATATGTAGGTATGTGAAATTAGATGTAGACAACATTCATATATACTCGTCCCCATGTTTATTGTTTTGGGAAGATAGTTGTTATTTGTTTCTTCCTCAAAGAGGAATTCTTACAATAATAGGCTTTATATTAAGTGTAATAAGAAACATTGGTTTCACCATTGATCACAGTGGTGGACAATGTATGTTCTTGCCTAGGGATTTGGTGAGAGCCTATGGGGCTCCATGACCCAATAAGGCAAGGTGGAGAGTAGGGATTCTTTTGTTGTTGTTCATTTTACTTTCCCTATGCACGGATATGTATGTTTATGAAATTAGAGATAGACAACATCCATCCCTATGTGAAAATATGTATGTGAAATCAAATGCAAACAACATTCATATATACTCCTTCCTATGTTTATTCTTTTCATAAGATAATTACAATTTTTCTTGTAGGCCTATACTTAAACTTCTCCACAAAAAAATATTCTTACTTGGCATGGCTTGTCTCTATGTCCATTCATCCAAAATGGTTGCAACAATTGACAAAAGAATGGGTACATATGTTTCAATTGATAGTTTCAGTTTTCCTATTCAAGAGCAGCATTGTGCATTTATTCAAAATTGCTCTTGTTTGTTGAAGTAATAAAATAATTTATGCTATTCTCGATAAAGGCATTGTTGATTGTTGTTTAGTGGCCTCAAATAAATTATTTGATCTATGGTTTCTATGTAGTGGGAATGGTTGGAAAGTAATAAAATAGTTCATGTTCTTCTCGATAAGGAATTGTTGGTTATTTTTGTATGGCTTGAAGGATAGTTGTTATTTTTCTAGGCCTCAATAAGGATTTCACAATGTTTCATCTTGCACTTAATATACATCCTCCCATTCTAAGAAATCCTTATTGAGGTCTAGAATAACAGCTATTCTTCGAGAAGAACATGAACTATTTTATTACTTTGCAAACATCATCACCACACATAAACCATACAACAATCAATGCTCATGCCAGCTAACATTTAATTTCGCTAGCCTTCTCTATCAACATGCAAAACACTTTTAATTTAAAAAATCAAAAAATCTGCCACCTTTTCCCCAACCGGAATCTGGAACCAGAAAGGTTTAAAAACTAGGAAGGCTGACGAAAATTTCGGCCAAAGTGCACACAATAAGGGAAAACCACACAATTGGAGTTTTCCATAAATTTTTCATTTGATTTCTATAGTTTTAAGCTTCTTGTGTTGGTTGAGTGTAGAGTATATTGCTGCTACATGTGAGTTCCTAAATTTATGTTGCATATGTCTATCTTTGATATTGCTACGCTTGCATATAACTTAGAATGATCTAGGCTCTATATTAAGTGCAATGAAAAACCCTTTATAGAGCATTTCAAAAACACTCTATGTCCTTGCAAAACAACCAACCAAGAACATACATTGTCCATCACTACGATCAACGGTGGCATCAATGTACCATATAACACTTAAAATACAACTTATCATTCCAAGAGTGTGCCAATAGAATAAACATACGAATCAATGTGTATCAATGTTGTTTGTATATACTATGACATACATACATATCTGCACATAGGGGAAATACATTGTCCATCACTCTGATCAATTTTTCCATTACCAAGACTTTTATATTGATTTTGGAACCATTTCCCCATGCAAAAAGCATAAAATAACCTCCAACCACCTTCACAAAAACTTCACAACAGATGATCGAACTTGCACCTTCATAGAAGCTTTCCCTCCTGGCATCAAAATTATTTGTTGTATGGTTTCCATGTAGTTGCAATGGTTGTAATAACACTTGCCATTTAAAACCTCGAAAAACATGGTGAAAGTCTTCATAATTTCCAATAAGGCATTGTTGGGTGTTCTTCTGTGGCTTTACCTATTGTCAAAGCTGTGAGATAGGACGACGAGATTCTTTGATGGTTGAAGTTTGATCGCCCTATTCAACACATGTATCAGTATGTATATATATATATATAAGTTTCCATTCATCTATATATGTATATTGTCTACATCTAATGCCACATACATTTCTACACATACTTTTTTAGTGTGTATATTTCCAAGTAGCATATTCCTACATATGCATCCAATGCATGATGTTGGTTGTTAGGGCTTCGCTATTATTTCTTTGAGGCTCAAAAAGGAATTTTTAGAATGATAGGCTCTACATTAGGTGTAATAAGAAACATTGGGTTCACCATTGATTATAGTGGTGGACAATGCATGTTCTTGCTCGGGGGTTTGGTGAGAGCCCATGAGGCTCCATGACCCAATATGGTAGGGTGGAGAGCATGCCTTCTTTTGGTGTGTTTCATATTATTTTCCCTATGTGTATTTATGTATGTCTATGAGATTAGATGCACATAGCATTCATATGTATGGTAGGTTGTATATTAAGTGTAATATTAAACATTGATCTTTGTATTTATTACAATGGTAGACAATATACATATTGTATGTATGTAATTCCACATACATACATTCCCACACATTCTTTTTGTGTGTATATATATTTGTGTAATATATTCCTACAAATGAATCCAAGGCATGCAATGCCTACAAATGTGCTTGCAAAACAAAATCTACACCAATATATAGGTATTTAAAGTTAGATGAACCTTTTTAGTTATCATTTCTTTTAGCCTCAAAAAGGAGTTGTTAGAATGATAGGCTACATATTAAGTGTAATAAGAAACATTGGTTTCACCATTGATCGAAGTGGTGGACAATGTCTGTTCTTGCTCGGGGGTTTGGTGAGAGCCTATGAGGCTCCACTACCCAATATGGTAGGGTGGAGAGCAAGCCTTCTTTTGTTGTGATTCATTTTATATTTCCTATTTGCTCTTTAGCTACACTATTGCTCTTTAAGTTGGTGTTTGCAAGCACTTTATTTTCTTCATCATATTATAGTTCTAGGCTCTTCAAATGTATTCAAGTTCTAGTCCTACATAAAGTGTGGAAAAGAAAAAGCCAATAAAATTCCAAAGAATGCAACTATATTATGCTACTACATCTATGAAAATTGTTGGCCCAAATACTTGCAACAAACATCCACACTAGCTTGTCCTTCCTTGTCTAATTTTCAGAATGATAGCCTATATATTAAGTGTAATATGAAACATTGATCTCACCATTGATTGCAGTGGTGATAATGTATATTTATACTTGGGGGTTTGGTGAGAGCCTATGAGGATCCATGACCCAATATGGTAGGGTGGAGAGCATGCTTTCTTCTGTTGTGTTTCATTTTATTTTCCCTATGTACAGATATATGAAGTTGCAAAGAAAAGTCTATACTGATATATATGTACCTTTTTACTTTTAATTGAATGTTGGTTGGCAAGGCTTGGTGCTTCAACATTAATTGATTTATTCTTTATTTATAGTGGCAATGGGTTGGTGATGGCTATAATAACACCTGCCATTTAAAACTAGAGAAAACATGGTTAAGAAATAAAATAGTATACAGAATTTTTGATAAGCCATTGTTGGGTGACATTCTTGTTGGATGTTGTGGATATGGTTGCTGATATGTGGTTTTCATTGATGTAAACAATATTAGCATTTGGTGTATTGAAGACTGTATATGTTGAGGATATTGAGAAAATTGTAAAAGAAAGTATTCTTGGTTCCCAATGGAACCATACAGGTCAAGAAGGCATTGTGTTCTATACGTTGAAGATTAGCTGATGTGGATTTAAGGGCCTATTAATGAATGTTTGTAGATCATCTATCGGAAGTTTCAGAGGTTCGCATGAAGTTTTGAGTATGTTTGTTGTGCAGTTTTGCACACATGCCCCACTGAAAGTAGGGACCCTCTTTTTGCTCTGGCTTTTGGTGTCTTTTGGCCCCTTAATTTTATTGATTTGGTTGCCTTTGGAGGTCCTTAGATGTTCATCTTGCTTGCCCAAGTGAGTTCCCAAGTTGCCCTTTGAAAAAACTAAGTTCTGAGCGAAATCCAGGTTTTTACCCCAATCCGGGATTTTTCGATCCGTCTGGATTTTCCCGGATTCTGTTCAAATTCTAGATCCAAGCGAAATCCAGGTTTTTACCCCAATTCAGGATTTTTTGGTCCCTCTAGATTTTCCCGGATTTTGCTCAAATTTTAGATCTGAGCGAAGTCTGGGTTTTTGCCTGCGTCCGGGATTTTCTAGTCCTTCCGGATTTTCCCGGATTCTGCTCAAATTCCAGATCCAAGCGAAGTCTAGGTTTTTTCTTGCGTCCGGGATTTTCCGCTTGACCTGGATTTTCCTGGATTTCTTCAGTTTTCTCTGAGTTTTCACCTGCGTTCGGGATTTTCCACCCGACCTGGATTTTTCCGGATTTCTTCAGTTTTTCGGGTATGTGCCAAAGTCCAAAATTTTATGCCGTCCGCGGAAATCCGGTCCACCCGGATTTTTTCGAATTTTTTTGCCAGGCTTTGTGCAAATTGAAATACTAGATTAAATTGATGAATTTGATGATAAATGCTCAACACCCCGTGCTTAATTTGATATATTACACAATGTTTCGCGCATTCTTGGTTCGTTTTGATGATCTATTGTTGAAATTTTTGCCTTATTCGATAGAATCCTATTTGGCTAGTTTTTTCCGGATTTTGGTCTGGAGTCCGCTTGACCTGGATTTTCCCAGATTTTCCCCTTGGTCTGGTTTCCCGAAATGGAAATTTTTCTAAAAATGATTATTTTTCCAAAAATAGATTTTTTTTAAAATGATCCCTGAAAATGAAAATTTCTTGAGATAAAAAAAATAAAAATTTCCAAAAATGGAAAAATTCTAAAAAATAGAAAGTTTCCTTATAAAAATGTAAGTTTTTAGAAAAGGTCAAAATTTTATTCAAATTTAATTTAAACATGTGGGCTATTAATGATGATATCTGTTTTTCAGGACTAAACAAATATTAAAAGGGGGACTTGCATATGGATTCGTGCCAAAAGAGGGAAATCTGGAAATGTTCAATTTAAATTTTCAAAGTGGGACCTTCCTAAGAATTCGTGCCAAAACTGTCTACAGCTAGAGGACTTTCTGGAAAACACGTGAATCTGATCTTGCTGGAGATCGTGGGCCGACATGGATAATATTCATGCATTTAATGCAAATCTTGTCCTATTTTGAAATTCTCCTGGCCGACCTTTTTTGGGGCCCGTTATTATTGTAAAATCTAATTAGGCCGACATGTTTGGGGGTTCTCTATAAATGGCATTTGTGCCTCATTTGTAAAGAAAGAGGAAAAGATTAGGAGAAGATTTGATAGAGAGCGAATTTAGCGGTAGAACAAAGGTAGAAGTTAGTCAATTTCTGAGCAAGTGATGTAACAAAACACAAGAATTGTTGCTAAAATTTGGTGATTCAATACAATTGCAGACATTGTGATTCTCTAGTGATCTCTTTTGTGTTGACTTATCTTACATGGTTCTTATGATTCTATCTTTCAAATTGCTCAAGGTTGTTAGATTTAGATTTAAATCCGATTCAATGATGTTTATGATTTAATGTTTGAAGTGTCTACAACAATCCCTGGTCCATACTTTTTGTAGCTAGCTAATTGTTAGTTGCATTGTAAAGTTAGTCTGGACTTTTATATTCATTGTGCTTGGTTCAATTATGGAGATTTATTCATTTCAACTGCAATTGGGTTGCCTTGGGTGAATGTTCATAATCTGAAAATCTTTAAAAAACCTTAGAAGATTGCACTATTTCTGTAAGATTGCAGATTAATCTTGGTCAAGCAGAGATTGGTTTCGTTGGGATTGGTCCATTTCAAGTGTTTTATCATTTGCATTGTTAATCTTAGGAGTTAGAATCGAATAGAATCTCTCTAAACCCTTATTTCTTTTGCTGCTTATTTTAAATCTGGGTCAGTTTTAGGATTAAAAGCATCACCATATCATTGCATTTGATGAAAATTCACTTCCAACATTGTTCATTTGTAAGGCCCCTTGTGACTACCAGCATTTCACATATTATTTGAGTTGTTTATGCATTGTCATGACCTGACACCCAAGAGACCTTAGGGTGATTTTCAACAATTTATTGTTGAAGATTATCTTTCAAGAGAGATAGAATATCACTTTTTGTCTAAGTTGTTGCTGTGTAGAAAACACCATCAACAATGTTGTTGTCTGACAGTGTGTTGTTGGTCCCTGTGAGTGTTCCTAAATGAAGTTTGTGTAATTGTTTTTTTCTCAGTTGTTGCAGACACTTCTCTTTTGTTTCTTGGTGTTATATGGTGTCTCTAAATCATTCTCTATCTTTGTGGTGCATCCACATTATTCAAAAGAGTTCATGGTTGAATATCTTTGTGCGCATGTTCATTTTTTCTTGTTCCTGGCCGACATGTCTTTGGTAGCATGTTGCGGATCTTCGAGGTGAAATTAATTAAAGTATTTTTGTGTTGGAGATATTCATTTAGGTCTCCACTATGTTGTGGCCGACCCTGGTGGATACACATTAAAATTTTATTTGAAAATTTGTGTTGACATTACAAATATATTTTATTTTTCTTTGGCTGACGAAGTGGTGATGGAATTTTGTGTAGTAGATATATAAGGGTGATTATTTCATTGTTGATGATGATGCTTCATGTGCTCCTATGTGTGTATGTATGAATATCATTCAATTGCTGAGCAGAGTGTGAAGAAGAATGTGCGAAGTGTGAAGAAGTGTTGAGCTTAATTGGAAATGTAATCAGGCTTGTGAAGAAGTTATTTTCTCAGTTCCCAAATCTTGGATGATTTAATCCAAACTCTATTGTTGGACAGTGAGTCCTCTTTTGTAATTGAGTAGTGAGCTCTAGGAAGTGTTCCTGAATGCATGTGCATTCCCCTTATTATTTATTTTTATACTTCTAGCAGAGTATAATCTTCTAGACTAACATCCACTATGGTTTTTCCCCACTAGGGTTTCCACTCAAAAAAATCTTTGTGTTCTTTGTCTCTCTGATGTGTTGATTGTTTATGGTTAATTGCTTATTCATCAGATCTGAGATTAAATTGAGATTAAGAAGAAGAGTTTTAGTTTCTGTTACAACTGATTCACCCCCCCTCTCAGTTGTGTTTCCTTGTTTTTCCAACAATTGGTATTAGAGCAGGTTCCTCTAAAGAAAGTCTAATAGCTTGAGGTGATTTGAGATGGCAACAACATTCAAGAAGGATAGTCCTAGATTTTATGGCTCTAACTATTCACTGTGGAAAGTTAGGATGCAATGTCACTTAATGTGTATTGGTGATGCTATTTGGAAGATTACTAAAAATCAATATGTCATTCCTCATAATGGTCCCTCTACTGCTGATGAGATCAAAGATGTTGAAAGCAATATCAGGGCTATTGAAGCATTGGTGAGTGCCTTGACAGATTCAGATATGGCTAATTTGGTAGTTCTGAATACAACTCATGAAATGTGGATGAAACTAGAAACTTTGTATGAAGGAGATGCATAGGTGAAGATGGCTAAGCTACAAAGCTTAAAAGGAAAGTATGAGAATATGAAGATGAGTGAAGATGAAAATATCAATTCTTTTATGTAGAGAGTAAATGATATAGTGATGGGTATTACATGTGTCGGTGGTTTTGTGGATGAGGATGAAATTGTGGCTAAAGTACTCAGATCCTTTCCTCCCTCCTACAAAATGAAGATTCATGCTATTGAAGAGTTCAGATCAGTAAACAAGTTGACAAGAGATATGCTGATTGGGAAACTTGTTGCTTTTGAGATAAGTGAGTTTGGTGAATCCACACCAAAGACTGAATATGCATTTAATGCTATTGTTTCTGGAAGCAACAGACAAAGATATAGTCTGGGAGAGAGTTATAGGAAGGTATCCAAGTATGATGAAGAACTGAAACAACTCGAAGATAAAGAAAGAGAAGTAGAAGAACTTGAAGCATTGATTGCAAAGCAAGAAGGGAGAGGAAAAGGTAAGTATGAAGATGTATTATCTATTAAATGTTTTTCATGTAGTAAAATAGATCATTTTGCATCAAGATGTCCTGAAAGAGTTCCTTTATCTAAACCTAAGAATTATAGATTCCTGAAGAGAGGCTGCTTTGTTGAAGAAGTAGTGATTGATGAAGAATCTGATAAAGATAATGGAAAATAAGATGATTGGGCTTTCATTGCTACCATTGAAAATAATCATGTGGCTACTGAATCTACTAAAGATGAAAACGCTCTTGCAGCTCATGTTGAAGAAAAAGATGAGTGGATCATTGATAGTGGATGCTCACATCATATGACTGGTGACAAAAGAAAATTTATGAGTTTGGAATAGTTTGATGGTGGAGTTGTAAGATTTGGAGATAACAATTCTGGTGTGATTCATGGCAGAGGATCCATTTTCCTTGGTGGTAAGGAAAACACTGATGATGTCCTCTATGTTGAAGGTCTGAAGCACAATCTGTTGAATGTTGGACAAATGATTCACAAGGGATATGATCTACAGTTCAAGGATAGTAGATGCAAGATACGTGGAAGTTCCAGCAACTTGATTGCAATAGGAAAACAAACACAAGGTAACATTTTTCATTTGAATACTGCTAGTGGAAGTTGTTTGATTTCTTAGATAGATGAAAGATGGTTGTGGCATAAGAGATTGTGTCATGTAAATTTTGGCAATGTTATCAAGATAAGTTTTTCTCAAGTAGTAAGAGATCTGCCTAGATTAGTGAAGCCTGCTAATGTAATCTGTAAGGAATGTCAAATGGGTAAACAGACTAGAGTCTCCTTCCAGAGAAAACATTTTCATTCAAATAATTTGCTAGAACTACTACACACTGACGTTTGTGGTCATTCAAGAGTTAGAAGTATTCATGGAGAAAGGTACTTTATGCTAGTTATTGATGGTTACTCTAGAATGATTTGGGTTTCCTTTTTGAGAGAAAAATGTGAAGCTCTAGAGAAATTTGAATGCTTCAAGGCTATGGAAGAAAATGAGAAAGGTCTGAAAATCAAGTGCTTGAGATTTGACAGAGGTGGTGAGTTCATTCCTAAGGAGTTCAACTCTTATTGTGAAGAACATGGAATTAAAAGACAACTATTTGGTCCTTGAACCCCTCAAAAAAATAGAGTTGCAGAGAGAAAGAATAGAACAATTTTGGATGCTGCCAAAACCATGATGATGGAAGGAAATGTGTCTCAGATGTACTAGAGTGAAGTGGTAAGTACTATTGTGTATACCTTGAACTGAGTAAATGTGAATGGAAATTCTGGTAAGACCCCTTATGAGTTATGGTTTGGTCACAAACCTACTGTTAAGTATTTTAATATCTTTGGAAGTAGGTGTTATATCAAGAGAGATGATGATATAGAAAAATTTGATGCTAGAAGCGATGAAGGGATTTTCAGGTTACTCTACCAAGAGCAAGGAATATTGGTGCTATAATAAAAGACTAAGAAAGATGGGTGAAAGTGAAAATGTCAAAGTTGACGAGGACTCTATCAAGTCATCCAAACAATGTAGCTATGATTTAGATGAAGACAAGAAAATTCAAGTGAAAATCCCTCAGACATTGAATCTACTTCAGATTATTCCATATGTTCTGGTGAAGCAACCTCAATTCATTTTGGTAAATCAAGTCACTCAGGAAGCTCAGACAAGTGCAGAGGCATAAACAAGTGGAAGTGTAGAAGAAATATCTAAAGAATCACAAGTCCAAGTAAGTCCCAAAACTCCAAGGTATGTAAAGTTGAATCATTCTAAAAGTAAAATCATAGTTGATAAGTGTAAAGGAGTGCAAACTAGAAGAAAATTTGGAGAAGAATATTGTATGATATCCAATATTAAACCTAAGAGTGTCATTGAAGCCTGTCAAGATGAACACTAGCTGGAAACTATGAAGGAAGAGCTAACTCAGATTGAAAAGAATGACACATGGCTACTGGTTCCTAGGCCTAAAGATAAGAATGTGATTGGTACCAAATGGGTATTCAGAAACAAGCTAAATGAAGAAGGTGAAGTTGTCCTGAATAAAGCAAGACTGGTATGTAAAGGATATTCTCAAATGGAAGGTATTGATTTTGAAGAAACCTTTTCCCTTGTAGCTAGAATTGAAGTTGTGAGATTATTTCTTGCTTATGCTGCACATAAGAACTATAAAGTTTATCAAATGGACGTGAAGTCTGCATTTCTAAATGGAGAGCTAGAAGAAGTGTATATTGAACAGTCAGATGGATTCCAACTAACAGATAAGGGAGATATGGTTTGAAGATTGAAGAAAGCTCTATATGGACTTAAGCAAGCCCCCAGAGCATCACATCGAGACATGACTCCTCTACTTATATCTAAAATATTATAAACAAATATTATTATTTTATTATGTTTAGGGTGGTTAGACGAACACCTACTTATTTTTTCCCTGAAATTTAAGTACTACTGCATTGAAATTTCAAATTTTCACCAAATAGATTTATTTTATTTTTAAACAAACCTAGTAGTTTAGAAACTACATTCAATTTTCTATAGATTCTATTGTTACATATTTTTGAAATAATATAGATAACTTATTCAAATTTTTACGTTAAGTTTCCTAACTCTGATTTTTTTGATTTTTTTGCCACTTAAGGGCCTATTTTTTCCATGATGATCCTACACATACCCACTAGCATCCACCATGGTTTTTCCCCAACAGAGTTTCCACGCAAAAAAATCTTTGTGTTCTTTGTCTCTTTGATGTGTTGATTGTTTATGGTTAATTGCTTATTCATCAGATCTAAAATTAAGTTGAGATTAAGAAGAAAAGTTTTAGTTTCCGTTACAATTGATTCACCCCCCTCCCCCCTCCTCTCAGTTGTGTGTGCTTGTTTTTCCAATAGTTCTCTGGCTTTAGCTACTATAAGAGCTCTGAGCCACCATAGTGACTCGTATTATTTTCCCTATGTGTAGATATGTATGAATGTGATATTAGATATAGACAACATTCATATATACTTCTTCATGTATTTATTCTTTTGGGATTACCAATTTTATCCACTTTTCTAATTGGGAGTTTCTTATGTATATTTTCCACATCAAATTCCACATACATACATTTCCACACATACTTTTCGTGTGTATATAAATGCAAGCATTAGATTTCTACATATGCATCCAAAATGATACACACAATACTTATCACCATGAAAGTCCTCCACAAAACTCCAGTCATTCCTGAAAGCTCTCATTGGAGGTAAACCTAGAGAATGACACTAATGCAGAGGGTATGGGAACTTTTGGAAAACAACACAATTATTTCAAAAATCTGAACAGTGCACTCTCAAACACCCTTATAGAAATAAGGCTCAATGCCTCACTTACAACTTATATGCTTCCTTATGGACCTAAACCCTATGAGTACTTTTGATATACTCATACAAACATGTCTTGAATGTTTACAAAGCCCCAAACCTCTATCTTAAGCAAAACTCTCTTTTTGCACCTTGACTAGGCTTCTAGCCCAACTAGGCCTCCAATGGTGAATTCTTGAACTTCCACTCAATGTTCCCAAAGGACCCTCCAAACTAATGATTGAACCAGATGTGGTTTGTGAAGATACATAACAAAATAGATTCTTGATGGCACTTGTTTTGGATCAGATTCTCCAAAATATGTTGTTTCCTCAAAAGCTAGGCCTAATTAGCCCTCTTTTCCAAAGCAACCCCTCTCTAAACTCAACCCATGACTATGAAACTTTCAACAGTCCCTTAAAATTTTCCAGAACCAAGGATTTTCAAGCCTTTAGTCTTCTATGACACCCTTAATACGCTCAAACACAAAACCCTCCATAAATTGCCTCAAAACTAGGGCTTTTTAGTTACTCACCTTCTAAATACTTCCAGAACCCTCTCTTTGACTTTTCACTATTAGATCAACATAATAAATCAATACAAACTCAAAAACACACCCCTCATTAAGGTAGATCTCCTGCTGCTATACCTTAGCACCCATTTTCATGTAGTTTTCCCTTTGACAACTCAGTGTACACCTTGATATTCCTCTTCCATACACATTATTTTGTCAAATATATATGATATATGTTAGGAATGATCCATTTAATAGGTCACAGCAGCATTTTACCTTGAAATGGATCAATCATACATGAAAAACCTCAAAATTAGTGAAAAATCTACACTTTCTTGAGGACAGTCAGCAATATAATACAAAGAACTAATTATAAACATGTATCAGAGCATGAAAGGGCTTAAATACATGTAGATACAAGTCTCTAAATCATTCCATGGTTCATTTCATCAATAAAAATCAGATATTCATAAAAAAAACACAAGAAAAATGCAAGAAATTGTTGTTTTATTGCTTTTTCCTGTAGCAGTCCATACAAAATCCGTACCAACAACCCCAAACTCCATAAAAATGACTTCTATGGTCTTGAATAACCTTTCCCCAACTTCTCAAACCGTTTTGGATTGATTAGTTTACATTAAAGTGATTAAAACATCAAAAAACTACTTTCCCGCCCAATGTTGGAAGTTTAAAATTTGAATTTTCTAGCTTTTATTTTATTAACTCCTACTAACTAAAAATCCTTCAAACCTATTAAATGGAATTATTCAACCTTAATTAACATGATTAAAACATTAAAAACCTATCTAGACTCTTAGGACATTATTTGTCCAATTACAATGCATTTTGGTCCTATGGTTCTTATTTGGACCCTTAGGACATTTGAATCCTTTAATGTTTTTAACCATTTTAAATGTCATAATAGGCTTCAAAATGTCATAATTAATGTTCTGAGTTCCTTGATCGGTCTTCATGACCCTTGCATCCTCATGTCTCTTTAAGTTTTCCTTGAAGAGCTTGGGTGCTCCTGCACCATTCTCCCCAAGAAAGAAAAAGTTCTTGCCCCAAGAAGCATCCAACTTGTTGTTGCCATAATACTCCTTGTTCCTATATGTTTGCATCTTCTGATTACCAAGCATGAAATATGCCAAAGTTACCTTCTTCCTTTTCTTGCAACCTGCATTCATGTCACTCAACATGTTAGTGTCAAAAATATGTTTTGTTTGTCCTTTTTGCTGCTTGAACTCAGTCTGATTTTGTGCCCTATTTTTGCCTCTATGCCACTGATTTCCTTGTGAAGAAACACCACCCCCATTACCCTCAACAATAGGGCATTCAATACTTCCAATCTAAATACTGTCCAAGTCCCAAAGATTTTGATTTTTAGGACTGTATGCTTCATATCTCTGTTGCAACCTATCATTTCTCTTCCAACCAATATCTTCCCCTATCTTACCTTGCACTTTCACCTACAAATTCTTCTCAAAACATATCACAAAACTCTCATTAGACTGCTCCAAAGGCAAAGGAACCAACTTATATCTACTAGCATCTTTATGCACCAAATATGTGTTGTGAAAACCATCATGCACTGTCCTCCTAGCATACTGCCATGGTCTCCCCAAGATGATATGACCACAAGTCATTGAAATGACATCACAAAGCACCCTGTCATGATAAGATCCAATTGAAAAATCCACAAAATCTCTCGTACCAATCTCTACATGCTGCATTTGATTTACCCAAGTGGCCTTGCAGGGAGTAGGATGATCAAATGTTTCAATCCCTAACTTGGTTACCATATCAACTGAAACTAAATTGCTATGTGACCCTGAATCTATGAGCAATCTACATATTTTACCATGACTGAGATAATTAGTCTTAAAGATAGTTACCTTTGGCTCTTGATGAAGTCTTTCTCCTTGCTTGACCATAAGAAACTCACCATCAGTCACAGGGTCTGCCATGAATGTTTTTGATTCCTCCTTCTTGTCTTCTTCTTCTTGTACCAAGTTAGCTCTCCTTTCTCTACCCTTATCAGCTTGTTTCCATTTAGGACACTTGAAGGAAGGATGCCCTAGTTCATTGCAATTGAAGCACCTACCTGTGAATGGTCCTCTACCTTGTCCAAATCTGCCTCCTCCTCTAGGAGCATATCCTCCTCTTGGATCAAAAAATACCTCTTTGCCTTTGTCATTGCTACTCTTATCATTGCTACCTTGCCCTTGTTCTCTATTACCTCTGCCCCTATTTGAACTACCTCCTCTACCACCATTGCTTGATCTTTCTTGCTTCCTCTTCACCTTTTCTTCTTCTCTAATGGGCAACTAAAAACATTCTCCTAATGTCCTTGGCAATTGCAAACCAATCTCATCTTGTAAATTATACCTCAAGCCATTGATATACTTGGCTACTTTCTCATCTTCTTCCTCATATCCTCCTCTAATACTAAGCTTGTGAAATTTCTCAGTATAGGACATCACATCCATGTCCTTTTGTCTTAAATTCTACCTCATCCTCTTCACATGAATTGTGTAATCAAATGGTAGGAATTTTTCCTTGACCAAACTCTTCATCCTTGCCCATGTAGAGACTTTTGCCAATCCTCTAGCCATGCTATCATTCTAAAAACTAGTCCACCATGTAAATGTTGTACCTCTCAACTTGGTTTTGGAAAACTTAACCTTCCTCTCTTCATCCATCTCCTCAAACTCAAAATAGTTCTCTAAGGCATCAAGCCATCCTAACACCTCTTCACTATCCATCTTCCCTTGATAGATAGGAAAATCTATGTGACTCTTTCCTCCATGACCTTGTACTGCTTTCAACAACCTCAGTAACCTCCTTTCCTCAGGGTCTTCTATCTCACTTGCAGGTTGCTCTTGATTTACCCTCACATGCTCTTCATCTTCATCATTATCCTCTTGATTTTCTTGTTCTTCTCTTCTATTTCTCTCAAGGTTGTTTATCCTTGTTTGCATAGCATCTCTCTCTCTTCTCCACTTCCTTTCTTCCCTTGCTCTAGCCTGCTCTCTTGTTGCTTCTTGTTCCCTTCTTTCCCTTCTCTCCCTTTCCAAGATTTCCTTTAACTCCTCTAACTCTCTTGCCAATTGATTTTTTGGTGCCATTGTTTTTTCTTCAATCCCAAAAGACTTACTCCCTACTCTTATACCACTCTGATGTAGAGGGTATGGGAACTTTTGGAAAACAACACAATGATTTCAAAAATCTCAACAGTGCACTCTCAAACACCCTTATAGAAATAAGGCTCAATGGCTCACTTACAACTTATATGCTTCCTTATGGACCTAAACCCTATGAGTACTTTTGATAGACAACTACAAACTTGTCTTGAATGTTTACAAAGCCCCAACCCTCTATCTTAAGCAAAACTCTCTTTTTGCACCTTGACTAGGATTCTAGCCCAACTAGGCCTCCAACGGTGAATTTTTGAACTTCCACTCAATGTTCCCAAAGGACCCTCCAAAATAATGATTGAAATAGATGTTTTTTGTGATGATACATAACATAATAGATTCTTGATGGCACTTGTTTTGGATCAGATTCTCCAAAATCTATTATTTCCTCAAAATCTAGGCCTAATTAGCCCTCTTTTTCAAAGCAACCCCTCTCTAAACTCAACCCCTGAATATGAAGCTTTCAACAGTCCCTTAAAATTTTCCCAAACCAAGTATTTTCAAGCTTTTAGCCTTCTATGACACCCTTAATACACTCAAACACAAAACCCTCCATAAATTGCCTCAAAACTAGGGCTTTTTAGTTACTCACCTTCCAAACACTTCCAAAACCCTCTCTTTGACTTTTCACCATTAGATCAACATAATAAATCAATACAAACTCAAAAACACACCCCTCATTAAGGTAGATCTCCTGCTGCTATACCTTAGCACCCATTTTCATGTAGTTTTCCCTTTGACAACTCGGTGTACACCTTGATATTCCTCTTTCCTGCATATTAATTTTTCAAATCTATATGATACATGTTATTAATGATCCATTTCATAGGTCACAACAACATTTTACCTTGAAATGGATCAATCATCCATGAAAAACCTCAAAATTAGTGAAAAATCTGCACTTTCTTGAGGACAGTCAGCAATATAATACAAAGAACTAATTATAAACATGTATCAGAGCATGAAAGGGGTTAAATACATGTAGATACAAGTCTCTAAATCATTCCATGGTTCATTTCATCAATAAAAATTAGATATTCATAAAAAAAACACAAGAAAAATGCAAGAAATTGTTGTTTTATTGCTTTTTCCTGTAGCAGTCCATACAAAATTCGTACCTGCAACCCCAAAATCCATAAAAATGACTTCTATGGTCTTGAATAACCTTTCCCCTACTTCTCAAACCATTTTGGATTGATTAGTTTACATTAAAGTGATTAAAACATCAAAAAACTACTTTCTCGCCCAACGTTGGAAGTTTAAAATTTGAATTTTCCAACTTTTATTTTATTAACTCCTACTAACTAAAAAGCCTTCAAACCTATTAAATGGAATTATTCAACCTTAATTAACATGATTAAAACATTAAAAACCTATCTAGACTCTTAGGACATTATTTGTCCAATTACAATGCATTTTGGTCCTATGGTTCTTATCTGGACCCTTAGGACATTTGAATCCTTTAATGTTTTTAACCATTTTAAAAGTCATAATAGGCTTCAAAATGTCATAATTAATGTTATAAGTTCCTTGATAGGTCTTCATGACCCCTGAATCCTCATGTCTCTTGAAGTGTTCCTTAAAGAGCTTGGGTGCTCCTGCACCAGACACCTAACAATTCCTTTTCGAAAATTGGAAAGTGTTATTACAACCATTGCCAAATCATCACCATTATACAGAAAGCATACATCAATTAATTTTTCTAGCCTTCTCTATCGACGTTCCAAGTGCATTTATTTATTTATTTATTTTATATTAAGCTGATGAAAAATCAAATTAAAAAAAAAAATTGATGTGCCAAGCCCTACCAGGATGAGCATAGTAAATGACATGTCATTTTATTCATAAACATGAAACTATTTTTTCTGATGAGCATGTTGCTTTTGTAGATAGAAATATGCATAACTATAATCATGGGATATGTAGTTCATTGATTAAATATGTGTGAAACATGTGTTGCATTTAAGATTGCGAGGATGAAGAGAAAAAGGAGCTATTTTGGCCTAAAGAAAATGCAACAAAATGCTACAAAATTCATGGCATTTTCCAAAAAATTACAAGTCAAGTTGTTTGTCATGGATTTTGTAGAATTTTTGGTTGCATGCCCTACAAGGAAATAGTGTTTTGATGCATGTACCTCATATTTTTCACTTGATGATTATGTGCATTACATGTTGCATATACATCTACTTCAACATGACTGCTCCCAAAAAAAATGTTCATCACTCCCAACAATATAATGTTTGCAATACACTAAATGAACTGACGAACCAATTGTAAATATTAAATATGGTAGGGTGGAGAGTAGGTCTTATTTTCAGAAAACATTCATATGTATGATATGTTGTATCTAATTGTAATATAAATATTGAACTCAACATTGATTATAGTGGTAGATAATTTATGTTCTTGCTCGGGGGTTTGTTGGGAGCACTCAAGGCTCCATGTCGCAATATGGTAGGGTGGAGAGCAAGGATTCTTTTAGTGTGTTCTTAATCTTGTTGCTTTGCTACTTATAGAAGTGGTTATACATTGATACAACATACTCTATTCTTTAATCTTTCACCAAAAAAGTTTATATGTGGAGATGAATGTATGTGAAATTACTTACAAACAATAGCCATATACATCTACATTTAAACTCGTTGAAATATATATATATATATATATATATATATATATATATATATATATATATATATATATATATATATATATCTTTGCAATTTCTACTTTCATTGCTTCCTGTCCATCACACCCATATGCACCTATGTTTAGAACTTCTCCTCTTGGTTCTTGTTGTCCATCATGCTACTAAACAATTGTGATGTTTTCAATTGGCTTAACCTCTTTAGTTATGCCATTTCTCTTTAAGTTGGTCTTTGCAAGCATTTTATGATTTTCCTCATATTATTGTTGTAGGCTCCTCAACCTTGTTCAAGTTCTAGTCCTACATCAAATGTGGACCAAAACAAGGTAGAAAAACACCAAAGAAACCAACTCTATTATGTGTGGCATAGAGACTAGATTTGTGCAAGTCATTGGGCCAAATACTTGTAACAAAGAGCCACCATAGTTTTTCCTTACTTTACCCTGCTTGATCAAGCGACCGCACCACAATTGTTGTCGAGCTCATTGGAAGAGCATGGTCACTTCCATACTCCCACACACTCTGCCCCTTGCTAGCCTTCACACAACCTTCCTAGTGAAGGTTCCTCGATAATGAGAAACTTTGGATCTCAACAAACCCTTTTCGTGCATGGATTGTCATTCGTATCGTCATCCCATCACTATTTTAACAACATATTTGGAGATTCTTTTCAAATTGCAATGTAGTCCTTCCATTGGCGTATTGATGCTTTGTCTGATTTGAAAGTTTGTAGTGTTTGCAAGGAAAGCTACTGTGGCATGAAAGTGCATGCATCCAAACCAGATGTCATTTGTCTACATTGTACACTTCCAAAAAGGGCATCCATAGATTCAGTTGAGTGAACAAGATGGATCAAGGACCACAGCTTCCTGTCCTTGCAAAGCTTACTCAAGTTGAAGAAATGCTTATGGCTAGAGTTTCTCCAATTTTGCAAGTGACCCACACTAGAGGAGGATAGTATAAATATAGTGGCCATACTATAAGCTTCCCACAAGGCATCACAACCATTGCAACTTTGTTACCCAATCGCCTACATGATCTTGAAGTGGTGATTGTTCAAAGAACTGGCATTCAGGTGATGAACTATGATTGCTATGTTGAAAAACATAATGTCATGTCTGCATTTATATAAAAAATTGAAAATGATCCAACTATAGTGATGTTGCAATTGATTGTGATGCTTTAAATTTGTTTCTTGCTACAAGTACTAACATCTCCGATCTTTTGCACACAATGAAAGAACCAGTGCATAACATAGCTGAACTAGTGGCAACTTCAGAAATTGTTATCGATGAGGAAGTTGAGCTTGATGACTCATCATCATTTATTTCATTTAAGAAATTAGTCAAGATACTTTTCCTTGGCCGAAGATAAATTCTAACCCTATCAATGAATAAAATACAGAAGGGTTGTTAAGCATGGATTTTCCAACATTGTTCCCCATTGGAATAGAGATGCCCCTATAATTGAGAAGCATACAGATTCAATTACATGAATATGCATTGCACTTGATGAGACACTATGATAATAGATTTGGGAGGCATGTCAAATTTAGATATTACCTTTATAATTTAATAATGAGACATCGAAGCCAATAGTCGGCTTCTGTTTTCATGAAAAAAAACTTGGAAGAAAGGATCCCAAAGTCTATGGTTGCATTACGAAAATTGCTTTGGGATGCACCAAACACCCAGATAGCAAACCAACTCGTTCACTTTGGTGCATCTTTGTGAGGGATGCACTCATATTGGGGAAAGGTCAACAAGAGCACGCGAGAATGATCCACTAGCTTGGGGAACCAACTCTTTTCTTCACTTTGAGCTCTGTAGACACAAAATAGCCTGATTTGCACAAGGTACTTGATCTTGGTGCCCAGCTACATATGACATACTCCCAAAGACATTTCATAGACAATGTCATCTAGAACCCGCATATAAAAACCTTGTACATGCACTTGTGGTTCACCATTTTCCATGAAGAGGTTATTGAGATACTTTTCCATACAAAGGATTACTGGCATAGCTATGAGTGGCAACACCGTAGATCAACACATGTCCATGGTTTCTTGTGGCTTCCAAGTGCCCCAAATATGGACATGCTTGACTAGTCCAACCCACATGAGGTTCAGTAGGAAAAAATCTTCTTTGATTACTATGTTTCAACATGGAATCTTGGTTCCCCATTACAACTAATATCAAAAGTCCACCACTCTTTTTTGGAGGACGTGTGTTTTCTTGACAGTTCAAAAATTTCTTGCATGGACCCAACGGTGGATTATGAACAACAGATGAACATCGTCTAGAGGCATACCAAATGTACTTAGTACACAAGCCTTAGGAAAAAAGGCCACCAATTACAATGTCACTACAAAGCTCCGTGGAATGCACAACCATCATTGAAGTTAGCAATTTATAGTGAATCAAAAAAATCCTATAAGCTAGCAAGAAATGAGGAGCACATTAATATCCACAACCCTAAGATGCTTGAAATCTAGCGAGAAAATGTTGATTTCCAGCCAGTCTTGTCATGAAAAATTGTGCTAAACTACATTTCCAAATATGCATCAAAGTCTGAAAGCTATATTGATATCTTGCAAAGGATTGCAAATAAAAATTCATCTAGGGATAAATTTTTGCTTGCCTATCAAAAATCCATGATGAAATTGGTTGTAGATTGTGACATTGGTGCACAAGAAACATGCCATATGCTACAAAATTTTCCCCTTGTCATGTCAAGTTGGCATTTCCTATCTTTGAACATGAGTAGGAAAACATTCCACTGTTTGAAAATATTTGATAATGGTGATGAGATTGCAAGTAGTTATATTCATTGTTCCATACAAAGAACAACTAAGATGGACACTATATCCCTTATTCAATTTGCAGAATTGTATACATATCAAAAAAATTGCGAAGGCAGGGGTTGGCATTTGTGACCATACCCTGATGTCATCATTGTCTACCTGCTATTCAAGTCTGCCCCCCTTGAGCATTGTGATACCTTTGAAAAAAATTTGGTTGGAATTGCTGCTATACAAGCCTTTTGAAAATGTCAAAGTAGATATAGGCCTCACTAGAGATAGTATAACAAAAAATTGGAGGCTATTTCATGTTGCTAACTATCACCCTTGGCATGTCAATAGAGTTATTGCTCCCCCCACCAGTGAAGAGGAAGGTGATAGTGATACCGACAACACCCAATATTTGCCTATTGTAGATGAATATGAATGGGAGTTCCTTTCTCACCTTAGTGTTGAAAATAATGTTTTCTTTGACTAACTGCAACTATTGGGTAAACGTGACTTCAATTTAAATCACATGTGGGGCACACACCATGTTCTTGAGAATCTACATAACTTTGTTGTAGAGTTCATCTCAACTAGTAAATTGCATACAGCTAAAGATACTCTTTGCTTTGACCTATTGCACCTGCACTTTGCCATCAACTATCTCCTAAGCAAAAGCTTGCTAGATAAATATCATTTAACAACACCATTTTAGCCCATCTACATCATCACCATTGTGTATGATTATTCAAGTTATTGCTACTACACCTGTAAATCATTTCTTATAGACATCTGAAGAACACTAAATACATCACCAAATCAAAGAATGAATCATTTGCTTGCTTTGGCACCAACAGGGGTGAACGCTTACAATATACATGCCTCTATAGTGCAAGCAACTCTTCAAATACCAATTAGAGATATGAATCCATTAAAAGGATAGCCATTGATTATATTTCAAGAGGACTTCAAACATATTAAGTACATCTTAATTGATGAAATGAGCTTCTTGGGGCCCAAGTTGTTACTCAAAATAGATAACCGGTTGTGAAAAGCATTTCCGACTAGACAGGTGCAACCATTTGTTGGTGCCTCTGTTATACTTGTGGCTGACCTAGCATTGTTGTTGCCTATTTTAGACAGGCCCATCTATTCTTCTTGCTCCACAACATTATCTCTTTGGCACACTTTTAAATTTTTTGTCACACTCAACACAATCTTCTACCAACATGGATAGTCTGATACATAACAATAGTTCCATAGACTCCTTTTGAATATTATAAATTCTTAGGCATCTCGGGTTGATTGGAAAACTCTTATGAATCGAACAAAAACCATGCTTTTAGTTGAACAAAACCAAGAGTTCGATGTAGCTATTCACTTATTCCCAACAAATAGGTTGGTTTCTTTGCATAATAGAAAAATGCTTCAACAATTAAATTTTCCCATTGCAATTATTATTGTTGAAACTACTCAGCAAAACATGCTTGATTATGGTGATGATGAACAACTTCAAGCAGAGCTCTTACTTGCAATTGGCGAACAAGTAATGTTAACAACAAATTTTTGGGTGGCACTTCGCCTGTTTAATGGATCATTGGGTTTTGTCAAGTATATCGTATATGCTAGGGGTGCTAAACCACCTCAACTTCCTGAATATGTTGTTGTGCACTTCCTAAACTATATTGGCCCAACATGGGATCAAGACACCCCAAAAGCCATCCCCATTTCCTTGATCACACAGGGCATACAAACACAAATCCCCTTGACAATGGCTTGGGCAATAACAATACATAAATATCAAGGATTGACACTAGATAAGGCTACAATAGATATTGGAACTAAAGAAAGAAAAAGACTAACATTCACAACTCTTTCCCGTGTAAAATTAATTATAGGAATAAGCATAGATCCGCCTTTCTCTTTTGATAGATACTCTAGATTACATTCCAACAAATATAGTGCACTTAGAATTAAAGAAGAGGATCGCCTCCAAAAATTGTGCACATTTCCATCATGATGAAGTGTTTCTATTCTTTATGATAACTATACCACTTCTCCTTTACCTCTTTATTTGAATGCATATAGAATTCCTGCCATTTCTAGTTTTGCTTCCTTGTCGTTCCCTCCATAGTGTAATTGCAATCACTGTTGCCAAGTTAGCCATAGTTTTACTTCTATGGTGATTACTAAGAGAAGTTGTTGTTCAATTCTTGTATTATGCATCTTCTCTCCTCCAATGACAAACCTAAATTCCTTTCTGTTCTTTGGTTGACCTTATAACATTTATATGTAATTTTGTTCTGAATACCTTCCTCTTCTTTGGTCAATGATGTCGCTACCAATGCTTTCAACTTTGAACTAGTTGTGTCTAAATATATATCATATTCTAACCATTTTAGATTGAAAATGTTCTTAGTTGTAACTACAGATGTTTACAATACTTAATAGATTTGCGATCACAAGTTTTGCATGGTGTATGAGCTACAACTACATTCCATTTATATACAAGGTAAGGATATATCTCCTTTATTCCATCTCTTATTTCATAATTACATCTCAAATTCTTTGTCACAAATGATACAACTGTATATACTTTTAAAAATGTATATCACTGATTTCAATTGAACAAAATTCTCAGGTGCCAAAAAAAAATTATATGGGAGTTATAATTGTAAACATACTACATCTCGCTCTGTGCACAAGGTATACCTACATCTTTTTTATGTGATCTCTTCTATTGTAGATGTAGTACATATTATTTTTTTATAAATTATGAACTATATATATTTCCTAATTTAGATATTGTCTTCCAATGACACATGTACACCGCACTAAACTTCACATTCTCCTTGTGTCTAACTATATCTGATTGAAACCATTTTAGATTGCAAACATTCTGAGATGTAACTGTTGTCACCTAGAAATGCACCCTGATGCAAAGTTGTAAAACTAAGCTTTCTAGTGGAACATTGGATCACTCCAAGGTTGTGGGTCACCTGAAATTTGAGTGAACCTCTGGAGAAGGCCAGCTTCCTTTGGTGTCACCTAAACTAATGATTCTTTGAAGGGAAAGGGAGAAGGAGAATACATTAATTGAAACTAAACTAAGGTGATGCACCAAAAAGACAAGAACAACGAAATACTCAATTTACACTTGAATATTGAAGGTGAACATAAGATTACACATCAAATTCTGCAAGCCTCGCACTAACATTTCACAAAAAAGTTCAATTCACACACTTTTTTTGGAGAGGAAAGAAAGATTTTCACAGATCAGAATCCATGTGTGACTAAGTGAACACCATTTGTAATCTGTATAATGATACTTTTGCAAAGGAAGGCATGAAACACAAGATAAAGTTATGAAGGAATGAAAGAAATTCACAAAAATAACTTGATCATGAGCCTAAAATGCACAACACTTCACAAGAACAAGATGGAAATCTGAATATCAACAGTGATCAAAGCTTTACATAACATGTTCCAAGTTGAATTACAAAAAACTGCTAGTCTGAGAGAGGACTGCAAAAGGGTCACAAACTTCAGAAGAGCATACATCTAAACTCCCTACAAAAAGGAAAAAACAATGCCTTATATACAGAAAAGATCCTAGCCCCTTAGGGCTTACAAAAATATTAGTCTCAAAAAAAATCTATCGTAAGATCTTTTGACTGAATTAAATGCTGCACCCTATGTGTCCCGTTGTTCCTGTCGGTGTGAAAAGATCGCTCAAGGAAGCCTTCTTTAGATATTCCACAGCTACTACATTCATTCTAATCCTAACATCGTGTCCTATTTTCTAACCTCCCTGTCGAGCTCCTTGAATGCTCCTAGTCTTACAACAAATACACGTTGTCTTTCACCCTCTTGATCTTCTTCTTCTGGTCAAATCACCATGCAAGTTGTCTCGGGCGGTCACAAGCTCATCACCAGAATCGTATGTTGGTGATACACTTAATTGTGTCTCCCCAATGCAATTATGCTTCTCTGCAACCATCATAAAACTCACTATCATTGGCAAGAGTCATAGCGAGCTCTAAGAGTCTTTCCAATCACCTTTCTCTCACTCTGAGCTCACTTCAACCCATTGTCGGGCTCTTCACTCCTCGATGAGATATTATGCCGATATCACTTTCCCTCGGTGAAGCCCTGGCCTATCGCTCAGACATCCTGGCAGCTTGACCCTCGCTTTGGCGAATTGGGATCCTATCGGGATAACTCCCATCGGTCGGCGGGACATCCTCCCGAACTCACTTGCATTACACCGAAACACAAGGCATGGTGACATGAATTTTTCTATCGATGAGACTTCCCGCCGAGTGTCATTTTCCTTCGGTGATGCTACTTTCTTTGATTTCTTCAGCGAGACCTTTATACTTCGGCAAGACATCCTACCAAAGGCAATATCCTTTGTCGAGATCTCCTTGTTTCAATGAGACATCACTATGTTGGCCAAACACCACCCCGACGGCGAGACGTTACACTGAGGGAAGATATATCGAGGAGACCTCCCACATATTGGCGTGACATTCTAGCGAAGGCATCTCTTTATGTTGATAAGACCTTTCAGTGCACAGTCGAGAAGACATAACCTTTTCGCTATGACCCTTCATCGAAGCCTTAAACTTCTGCCGAATGTTCCATTTAACCTCCGATTGGTGAGACAAAGTAATTTTGCTATGACCACATGAATGTCATGCCGAAAGCTGCCATTCTCACACTGATATGTTCCCTGGTTTGAATCACTATCACATGATATTCTGCCTGATTGAAACTAAGGGTAAAAATTAGGTAACATTTCTATAGCGACCTTTGCTGGATGTTTGTCTGCTAAACATGAAGACTAGTAGCCTAGGCATATCCATTGGGCATGGAGTCATTGGGACAACTCAGAAAAGATCAAGAGCAGCTTTGAACATGGCTGTAACTCATCTTGAGACACACCAGAACACTTGGAAACTTATTGAACAAAAAAAAAATTGAAATAAACTATTTACATGTGTTGAAACAACACTTAGGGAAAGAAAAAAGAAAAAAAATCAACTAAACCTATCCTATACTAACCAGGAAGAAATTGGTCAGACAAACCCATTGACAGGTTGAGTAAAATAACTACCCTTTCTACTCAATATGCAATGGCTCTCAAGCTTAATGGCAGTTGAATATAGATGGTATACTAAAAAATGTTCAACAAGATGATGCATTGTTCCTTGAAAGAGGTGAATGAATTTACTTACTTCTCTTGATAGACCATACGCATTGTCAACCAAAGGAGGACAAGTGAGCTAAACATACTCTTGTTTGGCTATCAGTGCACCTTTGATATCTTCTTTTGTTATACCTTCATATATGGGTGCCTCATTGGACTCCATCTGGGCTAAGTATCTGATTGGACAACCTCTAATAGGGGAAATGCTTGAACCCTCCTTGCTGGCCTCTTGTTGATCTTTAAAGACTTCATCATTTGCTTGAAAAGATGCTGATTGGGGGTAACATGTAGGTTGTTCATTGGCTGCTATAGTTTGGTCTTCTCGATCAATTGTTCTTTCTTTCATCTCTGCAATGAAAAAGGAGTCCTGCTTTTTTGCATCATATATAACAGTCTCTGAAAATAAACCATTAACATTTTTGATGGGTGGATCTTCTTGACTAAGAAGCTGATATCCCTGTTGGATAACTGAGAAAAAATCTTCAAACTGTGGCTCCCTATGCTCTTTGTTCATGGTAGAATACACCTCCTCCTCAACAAAGTGGGGGAGCTCATCTAATAAGTTCATAGGCTGCAAGGCATTATCTTCAACAACCTCTTCAATAGTCTCACGAACTTGAATGGGTTGATCACATGCTTCCCTTTCATATGGTACTAGTTCATCATCTATGTTGGAACAAAAAGCCTCTATGATATCATCTAACTCATAATCTTGCAGTAAGTCTAGATGGATTTTATCATTTAGTTGCTCCATACCAGGAATAGAAGCTATCATGCATGTGAGATCTTGATCTTCATCAACAAATTGAGGAAGCTCATTGAGCAAGTCAGCAATCTTCTCTGGCCATTCAAAATAAACTAGTAGAACATGAACGTGCATGTTCTCCTCAACTTTCTCAACAGAACCAGGTAGTTGGTCAAGCAAATGAACCAACTGTTCTTCTTCATGTGGCCCCTTATGCAGAGAAACTTGGGCATCCTCTGTCTGCAAGTGGAGCTCCTTGAATGGAAACTTCTAGACTATGCTTTCAACCATCTTACAAACATCGTCAGAAAATCTTTCAAATGAATCAAAATCTAAGGGGTTTAGCAAGGGATTTGGTTGAACATTGTCTTCACATGTGCTATTGTTACTTAGCTGACTGTCATCAGTTGGCAACTGCCCAAATTGTTTGATATCTTCCAGTTGTTCAATCCTTTTTTGTTGTTGCTTTCTGTATTCCTCCATAGCTAGATGTAACAGATTTGGAGTTCTAGTCTCTTATGTGGTAAATGGACCAAGTTGATCACTGGGATGCTCTTCCTCTGCAATAACTCTCTTCTCTTTGGAAATCCCTTCAAGCTGCCTCTTTTGAAACTCCTCCATCAGTTGGTGCTAATAATCCGTGTAAGCTTGAGTATTCCGCACCTAAGCAGAGAGTAGCTTCATTTGTTCTTCCTTAGCATATACTTCTTGTTCAAGGCCTTCTTCAAACTGGATTCTCTTTGCCACTCTTTCTGGATCATAAATAAACAAACTTGTTCAACCATCTCTTGTTGCCACATAATGGTACCCCACTGCACCTTGCTATCAACCAACATCTTAGATAGGTATGCAAGCACCTTAATGATATCGTCAATCTTCATATTGTGAAGACCTTGACTAAGATCCCACAATATATGATCAAATTGTTGGAGCAATTCCAATACACTCTAATATGGATGTGTAGGAGCAACATACTCATGATATGGAGGGTAATAGTAAGCATCTTCATTTGTATTTGACATCTTTTCAGTCAAAGAGCTAGAAACTCAGAATTAACAGATTATCTTGAGACATACCAAGACCTGTGTCTATGAAACTAGGATATTTGAGCTCGGAGTAACCAGGTATGTAAAGAAAATGCCTCCAAAAGGCTGAAACTACTACTGTACACACCAAACAATAGCAATAAAATGCATAAACATGAACTGAGAAGAGTTCACAGTCCCATCGGGTGTGCCAAAAACTGTTGTCACCTAAAAATGCACCCTGATGCAAAGTTGTAAAACTAAGCTTTCTAGTGAAACATTGGATCACTCCAAGGTTGTGGGTCACCTGAAATTGGAGTGAACATCCGGAGAAGGTTGGCTTCCTTTGGTGTCACCTAAACTACTAATTCTTTGAAGGGAAAGGGAGAAGGAGAATACATTAATTGAAACTAAACTAAGGTGATGCACTGAAAAGATAGGAACAATGAAATACTCAATTTACACTTGAATACTGAAGGTGAACATAAGATTACACATCAAATTCTACAAGCCTCGCACTAACATTTCACAAACAGGTTCAATTCACACACTTTTTTCAGAGAGGAAAGAAATATTTTCATAGATCAGAATCCATGTGTGACTAAGTGAACACAATTTGTAATCTGTATAATGATACTTTTGCAAAGGAAGGCATGAAACACAAGATAAAGTTATGAAGGTGTGGGCATACTTTTAAAAATCTGCAAAAGCACTAAACTTCATACAAGGGTTAGTATTTCACAAATCTTTCAAGAATACCCCTATGAAATACCTTGCAAATGCTTCAAAATGCAACAAAGGATAAAAGACAACTAGAAGCATCATGAAAACACTTAACAATTTACCTATTCCATAGTGGATTGGTGTCACATGTGCTAGTGACCCTTTCCCAATCCTTGATCAAAACTCAAGATGATGTAAATGCAATGGGGATGATGAGCAAGATGAGCTCTCAAATTAAGAGAGTAACCTTGCATAAAATTTTGTGGATCCAATGAATGAGGATTAAGCCCTCTTTTATAGATTTTCTTGATGAGAGATTGGCCAAGATGGTGAATGTGGGACTAAAGATCCTCTAATGAGAAGAAGACACTTGTCAAGTGGTGAGTGGTCAATGGTTGTGCAAGATTTGGGAAGAGTTCCCATGAGAGGGAAAATTTGAATTCAAATTTTGCAATAAATGTTGAGTTTGACCTTGGAAGGGGACATGTAAGAGACATGTAAGGCCTCATAAATGCTCTGTTGGGTGTACATGTCCACTTGGGGGGAGATTCAAACTTGGAGAATATTCTCCCTTTATGCCAAGTTGAAAATAAAGATTTTGATAAATCAATTAAATCCAATTTCATTTGCAAGTGGCCAAATCTCGAGAATGCAAGTGGGTGAGATTAGTATTTAATTAGGGTCAGATTAAATAGATGATGATTATGATGATTTAATGGTGCTTAGATGATTTTGACTTTTAGGACTTAAATATTTGATTTATTTAAATCGGAAAATGGTGGAATATGATTTGGATTTGAATTAAATAAAGTCCTAATTTATTTAATTAAATGGATGATGCAAGATGAAGGTTGAATGATTTATGAAAGATAAAATGGTATTATTTGATTAAACCTTTGGATTGACCCGATTTTCCTGATGAATGGATTTGTTGCATTTGATCAATTCAATGAGCAGATGAATATGCATAATGCTAATTTGACATGTCTACATTTTTCCCCTCTTTGAAGCAATGTACTTGTCCATTGGTTCAAAGAATAAAATTTTTGCGCTCGAAATTTAAAAAATTTATGACTTTTCGGATGCCCTAGTGGAAAGTACACTGGTACATTTCCCCCTTGAGAGATCGAGCAAAAAGATTCGATTTGAGGGTCAATCTCACGATAAAGAGGTTCAAAATGGATGGTTATGGATGATGATGCAAATGAGATTATTTTAAGATGCTTAGAATAACAAATCTATATTATCCTAAACAACTTAAATGATGATATGATGTGATGATGGATGACATGGATGATGTGATATGCTATGACTATGCAATGGATGATTTATGCAGATGCTTAGACTAATAGATCCATATTATGATGATGATATGCATGTGAGATGATATGCAGAATACTGATGGTTTGCAGATGCAGGATGGATGCATGATGGATGCAGGATTGATGCATGCTAATAGTTTTTGGATGTAGGATGGATGCATGATGGACTATTCATAATGCAATGTTAGTGTGGAAGTGAGATGATGACAAGAGGATCCAACAAGTCCATGATTGGTCGAGACTTTATTAGAGATGATGATGATAGATGATTATGATGATGAAAAATGATGATGATGATGAATGATGCTGATGATGATAAATGATGATGATTTGCTTATCAAGGATTGAGATTTTCAAAGGGTCACTTACTTTATATTTGATAACATGCCTAAGTACGATGCATCAAGGTATGAAGGACTAGGATGGCGTTGTACTTAGTGTGATGGAATTTGACTCAAAAAATAGATAGGAGTATTCTTGTTCACACCTGACATACAGAAACCTTGCTAGGATGCACTTTAGAAGTTTCAAACATCTCGGACCAAAACATGGAGAGGTATAACCAATCAATGCAAGTCAACAAGCTATCCAAAAAAATCCTCTATACATACCTAACAAAGCAAGTATTCGCCAAGTTATTTTACAAGAACGCCCAACAAGCACAACAAACAAAAGACTAATGATTGTTGCCCCATTCCTATCTCTCTAAATCCTTCGTTCAGATATTATCGAGAGGTCCTTGGAATGAGCGCAATAAGATAAATCAAAAGAAAAGATCAAGTATGCAAACAAGTCAATGTTCTTCATACCTCTAGCCAAAGAGATTTGTTTTGATAGGATGAGAATCCAAGGTGATATCCAAA
>VDFB02271358.1:1000989273-1001014716 GCA_007258455.2 Sequoia sempervirens
GCCTTGGGGATAGTACAGGGTGGAGAAGCGATGCTAGATTTTGAATTTCTCGCACAAGTCGCAAACCTCCTGGTTCTTGAAGGGTGTCCCATTATCTAAGATAATGGCTTGTGGGACACCGTAACGACAGATGAGATAGTTCAGGATGAGTTTTGAGATCTACTTTCCAGTGATATAGGTCATGGGTATGGCTTCCACCCACTTTGTGAAGTACTTAGTTACAGTTATAATGAATTTATAGCCATTGGATGAGGTGGGTGAGATTTTCCCAATCAGATCAAGTCCCCACTGCGAAAAAGGCCATGGTGTAACGATCAGATGAAGTTCTTGAGCTGGAGCATGGATGAGGTCCCCATGCTGCTAACATTGTAAACACCTTTTAGCGTGATCATGTGCTTCTCACTCCATTGTGGGCCAATAGTACCCCAGCCTCAGCAGTTTCTTGGCTATGGTTATTCCACTCGAGTGTGAGCCACAAATTTCATTATGAACCTTGGTTAGAGCAGTTAATGCCTCCTCAACATTTAGACAGTGCAGTAAAGTACCCTCTATGCTTCTACTGTATAAGGTATCACCTAGGATGACAAATCTAGATGCCTTTTTGATAAAGGTTCATTTTAGGCTCGATGGTAGGTTAGCGGGTATGACTCCTATTCAAAGATATGTACAGATGTCATGATACCAAGGATCACCAAGACCAACGATTTCACACACATATTCCGATTTCGGTACCTCGAATGTGGGAACGAGAAGCTGCTCGATCAAAAATTCATATTTCGGCACGTTGTGAGGGATGTCTACTAGAGACCCAATTGAAGCCATGGCGTCAGCGGCTCTATTGTTGGTTCTTGGAATCTGCTCAAATTTTATGTCGATGAAGGATTCCTTTAGAGTCTCTACCAATTTCTTGTATGGGGTTAGCTTGTCATCCTTTGTCTGATATTCATTATTGACCTGATTTATGATCAACTGAGAGTCTCCCTATACCTTGAGAGCTATGATATTCCACTACACTACTATCCTAAGACCTATAGTCAAAGCCTCATATTCCACTATGTTGTTAGTGCAAGGAAACACTAGTTTGTATGATCTTGGTATGCAGTCCCCCTATGGGGTGATGAAAAAGACACCAACTCCTGATCCATGTTGTGTATATGACCCATTGAAGTATAGTTTCCAGTGATCAGCAATGTTGAGGTTAAAAATAGACTCATCTGGAAACTTTGAGACAAGGGGATTCTCATAATACATAGGTGCTTCTACTAGTTGATCTGCAATAACCTGTCCCTTGATTGCTTTCCTCTCTATATACTCGATGTCATACTCTGACAGTATCATTACCCATTTTTCCATTCTGCCAGTTAACATTGCCTATGATAAAAGATATTTAAGGGGGTCAATTTTGGCAATAAGCTTGATCTTGTGTGCCAACATGTAGTGTCTGAATTTTTGGGATGCAAACACTAGTGTGAGGCATGCTTTCTCAATGAATGAGTAATTTAGCTTGTGGCCAACCATTGTCCTGCTGATATAGTATATGGTTCTTTCTATTCCATTTTCATCATGCTGAGCAAGAAGAGCTTCTAGGGCTGCTGTTGTTGCTGACACATATAAGATCAATGGCTTTCTCGAGATAGGTGGCATTAACACTAGAGGTGTCAGTAGATAGTCCTTTATTTTGTTGAATGCCTCTTTGCATTTTGTATCCCATTTGTATGATACCCCCTTGTGGAGAAGGTGCGAATATGGGTTTTGCTTGTTTTCCAATTGTGCTATGAACCTTCTAATGGATTGGAGCCTGCCTTGGAGGCCTCTTAGTTACTTTAAGTTCCTTGGTGCTTCCATCTCAAGGATTTCTTTGACTTTTGCTGGATCCACCTCGATACCCCTCATGGAGACTATGTATCCTAGCAGTTTACCTGATTGTACGTCGAAGACACACTTCTTGGGATTTAGTCTGACCTTGTATTCCTCTAATCTATCAAAGATAGCACTTAAGGTTGCTATATGATCTTTCTTTTTCTTGACTTTGCTAGGATGTCATCGACGTAGTCTTTGACTATTTTGTGACTCATATCATGGAATATTAGTGCCATGGCCCTTTGATAGGTTGCTCCTGCATTCTTTAGACCAAATGGCATCATGTTCTAGCAGTAGGTCCCCCATAGACAAGTGAAAACTATCTTGTGTTGGTCTTCTTTTGCTATCATGATCTGGTTATATCCTAAAAATTTGTCCATTAACGATAGAATCTTGTGCCCTGCTGTCATATCTACTATCATGTCGATGTTAAGAAGCAGGAAATCATCCTTGGGACATGCCTTGTTCAAATCTCTAAAATTTGTACAGATTCTGATAGCTCTGTCAGGTTTTGAATTAGGCACCAAGTTTGATACCCATTCTGGATAATCAATTGGTCAGATGAATCCAGCATCTAATAGCTTTTTGAGGATGCATTTTTCGAAGCTTTTGTTTAATAGGTTTTGCATCTGGATACACTGCTAGGTGGTGGACCACATTATTTGGATCAAGTCCTGGCATATCAGCATAAATCCATGCAAATTTTATTTGTCTTTCCTTTAGGAATGCTGCTAGGAGTTCTTGCTCTTCTGATAATAGTGATTCCGCATAGAATGTGATATGCGGGGTCTCCTCTGTTCCTAGGTTGACTGGGTTGCATTTTTCGGCCAAACTGCTGACTTCTCTTGATGAAAGCTTTTAGGGAAAGATTGAATCCTCATCTCAGGCACCTCAGAGAGGTTTTCACCATTGGATACCCCCTTTTTACTATTTTCTTGTCACAGAGTGCCACAGTGTGGTTTTCACTCAAGGACTTGGATATGATTCTTAGTTTCTCACTTTTGTGACTGAAGGATTCAATCGTTTCCCCGTAGTAGGTGTGTGTGTCCAACTCCATTATGAATCCTACCCTGTGATCTCCATCTGGAATGTTATCCCTCAACCCCATGAATTCTGAGAGCGCTTCATCATTTTCGAATGTATCGATAACTGGTGGTCCTCGTTGGTCATAGTCGATCAGTTGAAGGTAGACTAAGTGGATCTCGTGATTTTGAATATCTGGTTCAAAGGATATGGTACTAATCATACACAGGGTGGTATCTTCGAATAACCTAGGTAGGTTGGATAGGGTATCTTCATCATCGCTACTAATATAGGGCTCAATGATAAAGTTATGCATGTCTGTCCCTATGGGTATTAGGGAGTGCACTTGTACTAGGACTGGCTGAGGAGAAACATTAGCGGCTCTAACCGGAGGACTTCGGCCATGTATGGTTATTATCGGAGGGGTACATCCAAGACCAAGATTTGTTATAAGTCGCGTCTTAGGCATGATTGGTATTAAGAGCCCATTGTCATTTTGTCCCAGTCTTTGATTTCGGTCATAGCCCATCACAAGCATCATGTGTAGGCCTATGCTTCTTTCATCCATTGGTAGATTAGCTACCGATATTTCATCTTGATACAACATATTTGATGGATTTGCTTCAATTACCTCATGGCCAAGGTCTCCCCACCTTGTGAATTCAGGATAATTTTGAGGATAGGTTTGTGCTATGGGAGCTTGATTTTCTTGTGGGCATCCTCATGATCTTGGAGATTGTGGTAACTCTCCTATCACAAAATAATTGTTAGGGAGCCTATAACTTCCACAACCGTCCTCCTGGATGATGAGCTTGATATCGGATATGGTGGGAATGGTGGGTGTCTCTGTCGCAGAAGTGGATGTGAGAGTGACAGGATCGATGTATGATGTGGATGGGCCCTCATCATTTTTTGGCACTGGGGGGATTTTGTAATATTTGGCTTCAAGTTTCTTGCAGTATGAAAACGGCTCAAGATCTCCATGGATAGTAACCTCTTGTCCATTATGTGTGAATTTCACACATTGGTGGAAGGTTGATGCTACGGCTTTCATCGCATGAATCCATGGGCATCCCAGGAGGATATTATATGGCAAT
Organism: Sequoia sempervirens; assembly: GCA_007258455.2. NCBI lineage: Eukaryota > Viridiplantae > Streptophyta > Pinopsida > Cupressales > Cupressaceae > Sequoia > Sequoia sempervirens. The sequence continues at coordinate 1,000,993,254 of VDFB02271358.1, forward strand.
TCGAGGTCCAAGACCTATCATGTGGTTTCCATGAGTGTTGGCCCTACTTGGATAGGGAGCTTAATTGTTCCCTAAGACACTTTTTCTTGGTCATCATATGCTCTGATTGTGATGCCCTTCCCTTTATCAATGGAATCTTCTGATATCTTTAACTGCTTGATGAGACAAAAAGAACAGATGTTCAAACCTGCACCTCAATCCACCAAGACCCTTTTGATTTTTCTTTTGTTCACAATGACCTCCAAGTGAAGTGCACGATTGTGAGATGGTTGGGTAGGAAAATCTTGGTCAGAAAACGTAAGGAGATTAGGTGTTATGATGTTTTCTGACCATAGCTTGGAATTGTTCCACATCGAGGTCTACAGGGACGGTAGATGAGGCTAATGCTTCCTCAAGGATCTTTTTATGTGCTGATGAGATTTTTAACAACTCCATGATGGAGATGTGTGCTGGTGTTCTTTTGAGTTGGTCTACAACATTGTAGCTATACGGAACGACACTTGTTGTAGGGACTCTATTCGGTTGGGATGATCCTGCGATGGTGACTTTTCTACCTCTTGTGGTGACTACATAGTCTTCGGCATGGGCACCTTTGATGGTGATGACCATGCAGTTTTCATTGAGGTTGGCAACAATCATTTCATATACATGATTTACACTAGATTTTCCTTTATCCTTGTTACTCCCTTTGTTGCAATGATTTGGCATCGGATTCGTATAGATTTTGAGGTCCTAATTCCCAGTAGGTGCTTCCACATTTATGATTCTTTTGTCGATGAGATCTTGGATGATGTTCTTGAGTCTCATACGATTGTTTGTCATGTGGCCTTTGATTTTGTGGAACTCACATAGTTGATTTTCATTGTACCAAGGAGGTTTGACGTTAGGTTCTTGATAATTCTCAAATGTAGGAGCTTGGATGAGTTTTTCGTCGATTAGCTTTTTCATGATGTCCTCAAGTGGTTCCCCCAAAGTAGTGTATTTTCGTTTGGGGTATGTTTTGCATTGAGGTGGTCCTCTTTGGTCATTGACATTATTGATGGTGGGATTATTGGGTTGGTATGTTGTGTGATGAGTGTTTTGGCATTGTGGTTGGATTTGCGGTGCGGGTGTATTTTGGTGTGGACCACTAATGACCACCTTGGCATCGACGACACCACCATTAGTGATGTTTTTATTTCTCACCCATGTACAAGGTTTATCATTGTAATTTGATGATGGGAAGTTGTTTTTTGGTTCATGATATGATGTTGATTCGATGGGTTGAGTCAGAAGGGCTCTTTCAATGCTAAGCGCCTTGGAGATCAATTGATCATATGTGGTGATACCCTGAAATTTGAGATGGAATGATAGGTGACTTTCAAGGTTGGCTATGATTGTTCAGACTTGTTGTTCTTCTGGCATGGTCCACTTGCTCCGATTGGCCTTGGATCGCCATCATTGAAGGAATGAAGCGAAAGATTCATTCTTTCCTTGTTTCAGAGCGTATAGTTCTTCGAGACCAACATCCATTGTAATGTTACATGCATAGTTTCTAATGAATTCATCTTTGATTTCTTGGAATGTTCGGATGCTTGAGGGTAAGCGAGAGAACCATTCTATAGCATTGCCTACCAAGCTCCTAGGGAATAGTCGCATCAGATAAGTATCATCATATGCAACCTCCATAAAATGAACCTGGAATTCCCTGATGTGATCTTCAGGGTTTCTTGTTCCTCGATATTTTTCAAATTTAGGGATCTTAAATCCCTTAGGGAATGGTTTCATGTCTAGGCTCCTATCGAATGGATAGGGACACAAGTTGCTTTGCGTTTTGGTTGTTCGCCCTGATTGAAGGTCGAGCACTTGTTGCGAGAGCAACTTGAGTTGTGTCGTCATATCATTTTGGGGATCAGGGGGTGGGATGAATGTGTTTTGAGGTGTTGCAATCATGGTTTGGATGGATGGATTGGTTGGTGCATTGTTTGATGGTATCGGTATGTTGTGGTGGGCGAAGTAGGCTTCTACTTGCTTTTGGATGAACAATGCTTGTTGTTGCTCTTGTTGTTGTTGTGCTAGGATTCATGCTTGTTGCTGCGCTTGCTGTTGTTCCAACAATGCTTGTTGTTGTGCTTGTTGTTGCGCTTGTTGTTCTAACAACGTTTGTTGTTCTGCTTGTTCTTGTTCCCACAATGCTTGTTGTTGGGTTGCCAATTCTGCTGCTTCTTGCTGCTCTTGGTATTGTTTTAGTGCTTGTTGATATGCTTACATTTGTGCTGCTTGTGCAAGAAGTTGTGTTTGAGCTTGCACTGCTTGTTGCTGTAATAAAAGTTGTGCTTGAGTGACCCTTTGTGCTTGTAATGCTTGTGCGGCTTGGGTGGCTTGTTGTTGTTGTCATTGCAATAAAGCTTTGGCTTGTTGTGCTTGTTGTGCTTGTAATGCAGCTTGTGCAGCTTGAGTGGCTTGTTGCATGACTTTTTGTTTTTTCACTTGTTGGTATCCTCTTTGAAAAGCGTCTTGTAATGCTTCATCGAATTGGTTTGATGTGGTGAATGTTGGTGGTGGTGGGGGTGGTGGTGGGTTTGGTATGGTGGTAGATGATGATGTTGTGTTGATTACGTGATTGGTGGATGGTGTTGTTCATGTGGTAAGTGGTGTCGTTGATGTGATTGTCCCTTGAGAGACCATGCTTTGCGATGTTGTGGGGGTGTTTAATGATGTTGCCATTGCTTGTGTGTTTGTCGTTTGTTGTTGTGATGTCAACAATAATTTTTGAGCGTTTGGAAAAATGTTTTGATTGATGGTTGGGATGTATGTTTGATTGATACTTGGTAGGGGAGGAAGCCCTAGACCAAGGAGTGGTGCAGATGATAATGGTAATGGCAGAAGAGGTGGAAATGTAAGGGGGGTGAATCCTTGCGAGAGTGTTGTGGTGTTGAAAATACCCCCTGGTCCAAACATGTCTTCCTCCTCTTGTGAATTTGTGAGGAGGGGGATTTGAGGTGCTCCGTGAAAAGATGTTGATGATGGGTCATAATGTAAAGTGAGAGGAACATTTTTTTGTAATGGATTATGGAGGATGTTTTGTTCCAATGTGGTGTTTACGTCCAAGCTTTGATTATTAACAAGGGGATGTGATTGAAGAGCATCGAGAAATGTGTTTCCCTTGTTAACATTGGGTTGAGTTGGAGCGAATGATGTTGTGATTTGTGGGATAGTTTCTATGACGTTTTGAGATGGGGGTGTAGATGAAATGGGGATGGTGGAAAAGATGTCTCTACTATAGTGCTCACATCAAAATCTGAAGGCAACTTGGCCCCTTGTTTTGCTAGTTCAAGCATGTACAACGAAGGGCTAAGTCTCATCATGATGTTGATGATTCTATGGTTGTCCAAATTTTGGAGCATTTCTGTCATTTCTTCACGAGACATTCCAAAAGTGGGGTCCTCTCCTTGGTTTTCTTCTTGTGTGTTTTGCGATGATGAGGGGATCAATGGATTGCTTGATTCTGCAAGAGTCATTTTTGCATTTGTTTGGCTAAGATCACTTGAAGTGGGAGTTTCTTTGTGGGCTTCCATACTCTTCTTGTATTGAGATCTTGTTTGAACCATAAAACAAGGATCAATCTTCGAGAATATGGGAGATGAATCTCTTGATTCCTTAGATTAATCTCTATTTTATGTCCCAAAGTGAAAGTTTTTAGGATGCTTTTAGGATCAAATGTGATGATGATATGATGGTGATGTTTAAAGGTGGATGTTATGGATGTTTTGACTTTTGATAAATCTTGAATGAAATACTAGGCTTTGGATTTTTGATTGGTTTGATTTTTTGGATTTTGAGAATTTGTCCTTGATCTTGATTTTGATTTTGATTTTGATTTTGTTTGAGGATGATGTTTTGGATATGTGTGAGGAGAAGGATGCATCTACCCACACCTACCCAAACAAAATGATTGTTTCACTAAGTATATGGAAAACGATTAATCTACATACACTAAGTTAGACAAGATGATTTTTGATAACTTTGACTAAGTATATGCAAAAGGATGCATCTACACATGCCTAGCCAAAGGTATTTTGATAAATGTTTTCAAGGACTTGGTCTCAATGATTTTGGTGTTTGCTTGATTTTGTCATAAAGCCTAGTACTTCAAGGATGATTTCAAGGTTTTTCAAAAGATGATTTGTGAGATGGATTTGATGTTTTGAAAGATGGATGAAAGAGGTTTGATTTGTTTTGATCCCTAGATGAACCTAAAAAGACCACTTTGTTTTCCTAGACCTAGGTATTGAAGAGCATGCATATGCTTCCTAAAGACCTTTGTAACCAAGGATTGATTTCATTTGAACTTTCATTTTTGGATTTTCAATGATTTTTGCTTTGGGATTTGTGAGTCTCCAATCACACATGAAAATTCATTTTGCTTATCTTTGCTTAATGGCTTTATTTTACCAAAAACACTCTCTTTGATTAAAGTTTCAAACTAAGATGTCCAATGTCTTAATTTCTTTAAACCCCACAAGATATTTTATGTGGAAATTCAATGAACTTAAGGCAAGGGTTTTCCTATTGTTTACTCAAGAAGACAAATTGAGGTATAATCCAATGCTTAGGAACCTCTAAGGATGTGAATCCCAAGGGAAATCAATAACATATGGATTGAGTCAATGATATTTGTCTTCAAAAGGGTTTGAAATTTTGAAAATCATGTTGAATGTTTGTTTTACAAATGTTTTCAAATACAACACTGTGTTTTCAAACCAAGACAAGTACAAGCCCTATGGATGTGTAAGACAATATTTGTTGAATCCCCACTTGGAAAAGTCCAACTACACCTATCTTTAGTGAATTGTTAGATGCTTGACCCCACTGGCTCCCCTCCACGGCACTCACTTATACAGGGCAGCCAAGCATCAACACCCATGAAACTCCCATGGCATGTTTTCCATTTCTACTAAAGATCGTAAAAGTGTGGGGTGGCTTCAGATTGACCGTTCTTGCACCAACAAATAGATTAAGGATTTTAGAAAATTCTAGCACATGGGTTCTAGTAAGGACTTTTCGTTCATAGGAGTTGACCCAATGTGGCAAGAGTCCCCTTTCGGATCCATCTTGTTGGAGTCAACCGTGTGATATTGGTGTTTCTTCCAATATCCACATTTATATCTTGGCTAGAAATACTCTTGGCTTTAGAGTGTTACCGGTTGAGTCGTTCCCTTCGGTGAGTACTTTTTCCCCAAGGCAGGCCCTCTAAGAGAAACAAAAGCAAGCAAATTCACAATCTGTAACTCGACCAATCTTTGATGGCACAAAGAAAGAGAATGTATGCAAAAATTCCCCTACTCACACTCGCACAAGATGTTCAATTTTAAGCCCAAATTGAAGTGTTTCAAAGCAATGAAATGTATTTTGAGTGTTTCTCTTGCACCCTAGATCGTACGAAGTGCAAGGGGAGAGGATACACACTCAAAAGAAAAAATCACACAATTCAAGCACTTGTTCATTTTATAGCCTTCAAAGCAATTGTGAGTTCGTTTTAAGCACCAAAATGAAGTGTGAGTTTTGATTGTTCAATTCTTAACCTCAAACAAAATCTAGTGAGTTTGTCCTAAGATTCATTTTAAGCCCTTTGCAATGAAAAATCAAAGTGTTCTTTTTAGACCCAAATGAAAGTTAGTGTTCTAAAGCGAAAAGACAAACAATTTTGTGGAAAAGTGTTGAACAAACACTTAAAGCATTTAAAAACACTTTGAGTTTTCAAAAAAAAAATCTCCTCCTTTCATTTTCCTTTGCTAGCTTTTGTATCTTTGTTGATTTTTAGCTTTGTACCTATATTGATTTTCAGCTTTGTACCTTTACACCTTCATTTTCGCTTGATTCCGATGTTTGACTTTGATATCAACCTATAAACATTGCAAAGTTATTAAAAGGAGAATTATGCATATAGTATGAACTTATAAAAATGTGAATAAGGTATGTCAACTACTTAAAGAAAATAAATTTGACAAGGTTCATAAGTTTTTTTTTTTTTTGATAAAGTTGACCCAATAATGAATGTCAAAACACTTCTAATTTGCATCTGCTTTTTCTATCCATGACTTGATTGATAACCCATCAAAAGATTTTCCTTTTTGATCAAAATGAGTAATCTGATGACTAAGACATATAAGATAGTTAAACATAAATTGAGCCAAAAGTCACTTTTTAATGAATAATAAGTAATGAGGACCAATGAAAGTCATCAAGTAAATGAGAAAAAAGATACTTTCAAACCATTGCATTTGATAAATACAAAATTGTATCATAAATGCCATATGAGGACCTTATAAATGGCGAGTGTAAAATCATTTTCCACTTTCTCCAGCATGTTCTCTTCCTGCACCTAACATTAATATTCTGACATAGACTTTAATATCTCCACTAATGAATTGGAAAATACAAACCAATACAACTAGTTTCCTATACCCATATCTAAAAACAAAACTTTGAAGAAAGTATTGTGTGAATAGAAGACCCTCTCAGCTGGCAGTTCGGAGAAGGATATCATTAATCATGGAAGTCTGCCAACATCAAAATCTTAAATGCCACACACGCCTGTAGATTTTGAAACGATTAATCTCAATAGAATAACGCCTCATATTCAAATAGTTAATGGACATAAGATTAAAATGCATAGGGATCTGATATTAGACATGTATTCCTGAGTGAATGATGTTTTTAAATTTTTGTCCACAATCTATAAGTCTCTCCATCCACCAACAATATTCAAGGACAACATTTTAAATACCGTAAATACTTAATAGTGTAAACACCTCCATCCCAATTTTTGCATGCCAGTCCAAGACATTGAATCGATGCACTTTTAAGGAATAGGAATTAATAACAGTACCAACATAAATAGGGATGACCACAATTACTAAACAATTAATCGACCAAGTGACTGACCAGTATTGAATGTGGAATGATCAATATTGGAATGTGAAGATACACAACATTGAACAAAATAGGGATGATTTGACAAATGTGTACTACAGCGACTTAAATGAACTCAAGGACCAAGTTGTAGAAAACAAATTTGCATTCCACAGATTCAATATATCATATTTTTTCCTTGGCTTTTATTGTGTAGCAGATGTGATGAGATTTGTGAATGAATATCCTACTTCACACTCCATCGAGTACCTCTACGTAGGGGAGACTATATGGACGGCTGGTGGAAAACTTAAAGACAACAGTTACGCCTCTCCCTCCAAATGCATGTTTACAAAACATACACTCAACAAAGCACCATTGCTATGACCTGAAGCATCTGTTAGAGGTGCATTAACCAAGTCACAAAATTTTTCACCTATCTGCATCATTGGACTTGTTGTAAAAGTCAAGGATTTGTTTGCATAACATAAAAAGGAAAAGAAAAAGAAGCGCTTGTGTTTCTACTGTGAGGCATTAAGAGAGATAACAAATAGACAGCATTGCCATTGTAAACAAACAATATTGATTTTATCTCCAGAGTTTTCTACAAAATAACTTTTGTTTTCTCACAAACGCCATTCTCATTTGCATTGTTAATGAAATTGTAAGGCAGGTCTTTTTAAAATATCATAAAAGTCATTCTAAACTTTGAAATCCTTCTTAGATTCTATTTGTAAGATACCTATAAGAACGACTGCACCGTAGATCACTAGCTATGGTAATACAGAATAGTTCTCTTACCTTGAATCATAACACAGATTTTTAAACTGATTTTATGTTTAATCTCATATTACAAGAGTCATATTTAAACACAAGTTCATTTCCTATCTGATACTTATAGCTTGCAATGATTTTCCAATAGAAAGAGCACACAGGCGCTAGTATACAGGTAACCTGCATATAAGAAACAGGTACTAGGCACAACTAGAGAGTTAGAAAACACGTGGCTTAAAAAAATTTCCCTGTAGTTTTCTTTCAAGGATCTTATTTGAAGCTCAATGGAAGATGATTACATGGAAGCCATGGAAAGTACAGCTCATTCAGCATAAGTCTATCCAACTGAGAATGTGAAGTTCATTTTAAAAAGTCAAGCTCAAATGTGTAGATTGACTATGCAATGGTTCATGAACATTCATAAATAAGGGGCCTCCCTTCTTTTTTTTGTTTTTGGAAAACCATGATTAAAGGAAGAAAATGAGCACGATTAAAAGATGCATACAAGTGTAGAGAGGTTAACTATGTATCAAAACACAAAGATAAACCAACAAAATTAGTATGCATTCATTAAATCAAAGATAATGACTTATGAATAGCCCTCCTTCTAGTGCCAAATTGTGAGCATACTTTTAAAAATATGCAAAAGCACTAAACTTCATACAAGGGTTAGTATTTCACAAATCTTTCAAGAATACTCCTATGAAATACCTTGCAAATGCTTCAAAATGCAACAAAGGATAAAATACAACTAGAAGCATCATGAAAACACTTAACAATTTACCTATTCCATAGTGGATTGGTGTCACATGTGCTAGTGACCCTTTCCCAATCCTTGATCAAAACTCAAGATGATGTAAATGCAATGGAGATGATGAGCAAGATGAGATCTCAAATTAAGAGAGTAACCTTGCATAAAATTTTGTGGATCCAATGAATGAGGATTAAGCCCTCTTTTATAGATTTTCTTGATGAGAGATTGGCCAAGATGGTGAATGTGGGACTAAAGATCCTCCAATGAGAAGAAGACACTTGTCAAGTGGTGAGTGGTCAACGGTTGTGCAAGATTTGGGAAGAGTGCCCATGAGAGGGAAAATTTGAATTCAAATTTTGCAATAAATGTTGAGTTTGACCTTGGAAGGGGACATGTAAGAGACATGTAAGGCCTCACAAATGCTCTGTTGGGTGTACATGTCCACTTGGGGGGAGATTCAAACTTGGAGAATATTCTCCCTTTATGCCAAGTTGAAAATAAAGATTTTGATAAATCAATTAAATCCAATTTAGTGGCCAAATCTAGAGAATGCAAGTGGGTGAGATTAGTATTTAATTAGGGTCAGATTAAATAGATGATGATTATGCTGATTTAATAGTGCTTAGATGATTTTGACTTTTAGGACTTAAATATTTGATTTATTTAAATCAAAAAATGGTGGAATATGATTTGGATTTGAATTAAATAAAGTCCTAATTTATTTAATTAAATGGATGATGAAAGATGAAGGTTGAATGATTTATGAAAGATAAAATGGTATTATTTGATTAAACCTTTGGATTGGCCTAATTTTCCTGATGAATGGATTTGTTGCATTTGATCAATTCAATGAGCGCATGAATATGCATAATGCTAATTTGACATGTCTACAGAAGGAATGAAAGAAATTCACAAAAATAACTTGATCATGAGCCTAAAATACACAACACTTCGCAAGAACAAGATGGAAACCTGAATATCAATAGTGATCAAAGCTTTATATAACATGATCCAAGTTGAATTACAGAAACCTGCTAGTCTGCGAGAGGACTGCAAAAGGGTCACATATTATAGAAGAGCATACATCTGAACTCCCTACAAAAAGGCAAAAAAAATGCCTTATATATAGAAAAGATCCTGGCCCCTTACGGCTTACAAAAATATCAGTCTCTGAAAAAATCTATCCTAAGATCTTTTGATTGAATTAAATGTTGCACCCTGTGTGTCTTGTTGTTCCTGTCAGTGTGAAAAGATCGCTCAAGGAAGCCTTGTTCAGATATTCCATAGCTACCGCATTCATTCTAATCCTAACATCGTGTCCTATTTTCTAACCTCCCTGTCGAGCTCCTTGAATGCTCCTGGTCTTACAACAAATACACGTTGTCTTTTGCCTTGTTTATCTTCTTCTTCTTCTGGTCAAATCAACATGCAAGCTGTCTCTGGCGGTCACAAGCTTATCACCAGAATCGCATGTCGGTGAGACACTTAATTATGTCTCCCCGATGCGATTATGCTTCTCTGCAGCAATTGACAAACTCACTATCATTGGCTAGAGTCATAGTGAGCTCTAAGAGTCTTGCTAATCACCTTTCTCTCACTCCAAGCTCACTTCAACCCATCATCAGGCTCTTCACTCCTCGATGAGATATTATGCCGATATCACTTTCCCTCGGTGAAGCCCTGGCCTATCGATGAGACATCCTGGCAGCTTGACCCTTGCTTTGGTGAATTGGGATCCTGTCGGGATAACCCCCATCTATCAGCAGGACATCCTCACAAAGTCACTCGCATTACACCGAAACAGAAGGAATGTCAGCATGAATTTTTCTATCGATGAGACCTCCTACCGAGTGTCATTTCCCTTCAGTGATGCTACTTTCTTTGATTTCTTTGGCGAGACCTTTATCCTTCGGCAAGACGTCCCACCGAAGGCAATATCATTTGCCAAGATCTCCTTGTTTCGACGAGACATCACTATGATGGCCAGACACCACATCGATGGCGAGACGTTACACTGAGGGAAGATATATCGAGGAGACCTCCCATAGATCAACATGACATTCTATCGAAGACATCTCTTTATGCTGATAAGACCTTTTGGTGCATGGTCGAGAAGACATAACCTTTTCGCTATGACCATTCATCGAAGCCTTAAACTTCTGCCGAATGTTCCATTTAACCTCCGATCGGTGAGACAAAGTAATTTCACTGTGACCACATGAATGTCATGCCGAAAGCTACCATTCTCACGCCAATCTATTCCTTGGTTTGAACCCCTATCACATGATATTATATCTGATTGAAACTGAGGGTAAAAATTAGGTAACAGTAACTACACATCTCACATTGCTAAATAGCTTTGCGATCACATGTTTGGCACGGTGTATGAGATGAAACTACATGTTCTATTTATATATAAGGTAAAGCTATATGTCCTTTATTACATCTCTTATTTCACAACTGCATGTCAACTTCTTTGTCATAAATGATACAACTATATATACTTTTAAAAATTTATAACATTCATTTCAACTGAAGAAAATTCTTAGGTTTCGAAACATTCATTTCACCATTGATCCAAGCAGTGTAGAATGTATGTTCTTTCTCCAGGGTTTGGTGACAGCCCATGAGGCTCCATGATGCAATATGGTAGGGTGGAGAGAATTCCTTCTTTTGTTCTGCTCATATTGCATCTCATTGCATACACAAGGTATGCTTACATCTTACTTATTTAATCTCTTGTGTTGCACATGCATTGCATATTATTTGTTATAAATTATAGAACTCTTTATATTTCCTAATTTAGATATTGTCTACCAATGACACATGTTCATCACACTAAACTTCACATTTTCCTTTGATTTTAGCAGAACATACTCAAGACAAACAATCCTATTTCACATAAGATAGTAATGTCTTAGTCACTGATCTTTCATCTCAACATATTTTCATGATTTTTGTGGATCTTTTCACGACATTAGATCTTCTATGAAGTCATCCTTGCCGCAAGGATTTCACCCAAACTCTATCAACTACTCTTATTTTTGGTTTTGAGGAGTCTAAACATTCATAATGGTTTCACTTTCTGATATGATCCTCATATTGATGAGTTTTGAAATCACATAATGGGGATTTTGAGGAAGTAATGTGTTATAAATGACCTTTGAGAATAATCACAGTGACTACAAAATTGGTCATAATCATGAAATAAATAATTGTATGCAACAATAATCTGTCAAGATATATTCCAATTGCAAGCAAAGGAAGATTTAGAAATATAATAAAAAAATATAGTTTAAAATTTACATGTACCAATCTACTTTTTAATTAACATCAATAGAATTTTGTGAATGCAATCATCACTTTATTTTTATGGTTGTGCATGACTTATGTAAATACACTTATTTGACATTTGTATGTCCTATTCCAAATCAATTATATTCTAAGCTTTCACATAATTGTATTATCCTTTTTATATAATGAATATCTATCTCAACCTTATTTATGCCCTACTATCTTAGTGTAACGGTATCATAAAAGGGTTACTAATGATGTTGTGAGGATTCTTAGATGTGGTCACTTGATCTCTCTTAGGCGTTACTATGCCTGGCTATTACATACCTTCTTGTGCTTGGATGTAGAGTGCTTTCCATTAGCTTGCAGTCTATGTTCTTGCAAAACAACCAACCAAGAACATACATTGTCCATTGTTGCGATCAATGGTGGCATCGATGTTCCATAGAACACTTAAAATATAGCTTATCATTCCAAGAATTTCCCAACGAAATAAACATAGGGATCAATATGTATAAATGGAATTTGCATCTACTATAGCATACATACATATCTACACATAGGGGAAATACATTGTCCATCACTGGGAACAATTTTGGCATCAATGTTACATATAACACTCAAAATACAACTTATCATTCCAAGAATGTGTCAATATGTATCAATTTTGTTTGCATCTACTATGACATACATCCAAATGTGCACATAGGGGAAATAAAATGAAACACAAAAAAACAAGGCATTGTTCATCATTGCAATCAATGGTGACATCAATGTTCCATATAACACTTAAAATAAAACTTACCATTCCCTATGTGCAAATATGTATGTATTCTATGCTTAGGGTATGTACATGATCATCATGGAAAAAACAAGCCCTTAAGTGGCAAAAAATTCAAAAAAAATAGAGTTAGGCAACTTGATGTAAAAATTTGAATAAGTTATCTATATTATTTCAAAAATATGTAAGAATAGAATCTGTAGAAAATGGAATGTAGTTTCTTAACTAATGGGTTCATTTATTTTTTTAAAATCTACTTGGTGAAAATTTGAAATTTCAATGTAGTAGTACTTAAATTTTAGGGAAAAAATAAGAAGTAGCTGTTTGTTTGATCACCCTAACCACAATAAAATGATAATACTTTTTTACAATATTTTAGATATAGGTAGAGGACTCATGTTCCGATGTGATGCATATTGTTTTTGTAATTTTTTTCCAAGTAAATAATTAATTATGAAATTTTTATTACAACTTTTAAAAAATATAAATACTTGTATGTCTGACCACCTTAACTCGGTCAAAACTTCATGAAATTCAATTTCTTTTTAAATCCTATAATATGTGAAGCATAGAATGTGACACATTTTAGATTCAAAAAATGTGATACCGTTTGAAAGCTATAGATGTTTTTCAATCCGCCTATCAATAATGACTTTAGTCATAATTCAAATAGAAAATGAATAATAATTATTTATTAAATTCAAAGTAAAGCATAATTATATTGGTGGAAAGCTGAGAATCTCCTTTAAAAACCCTTTTTATTTCATCAATTTTGGATTTAAAAAAAGTCGTCAGCCACATACCCTACACATACCCATCATATCGCCACTTTTTGGCCCATCATGATCTTGCAAATACCCCTCAATTCCTTTTATGTGTGTACACATCCCTACCATTTGGACTTCTCCTCCACCTATTGGCTCATCATTGCATGTCACTACACACAACTGCTAGTATTTTTTAATTTGTATATATTAAGTAATAAGTATTTTTTTTAAATTAATTATTTATATTTAATGTTTGCTAATGATTAAATATATTTAACAACATACATGTTTAATAACTTATTATTTATATTTAATAATGTTATTTTATTTAATTATAAAGATAAGATTTATGAGGAAATATTAAAATTACATGAATAATATAAATATGTTATAGGTCATATAAATGTTCATTATTTAAAGTGTTGTAGGTTTAGGGTTTGATCTTGTAAATGTCTTAAAATATGTGAATTATTTTTCTTCTTCTTTGGTTTAGATATATGCCCACAAAATAGAATTGGTGTACAAGTCTAAACATAAAATTGTAAAAATAAACTAGCAAAAAATTAATTCTTGGAATTCATTCACATTTTATCTTCTAACATTTACACTTCACTATGGATTGACAATGTTTAGAAACACAATTATGAAATCTACTAAATTGTGAGGCTTGTGTTATCTCATATAGATCCCTAGATGATTAGAAAATGTCTCAAAACAAATCTTTGGTTCATATACATGTCTAAGAAATTGAACTAGTGTGCAAAAAGGAAGCATATCTACAAGAATCAATTAGCAAAAAATTGATGCTTAGAATCTAGTTGCTTTGATCTTCTAATATATGAACCTCAATATAGATTGATGTTGTTTAATAATACTTTTAAGGAATGTGCTAAATTGCAAGGGTTTTGTTCTCCCTAATTAGACCCCTATCTAAACCAATTCCATGACTTAGGAATAATGATTAAAGACATGATAATATATGTTATGATAAAGTGCTATTACATTCCTCTTAATGAAAGTTATCTTTTGATAAATCTCCTAATAACCCTTAATAATCTTAAATGGTTGAGTGAATGTTTTTAAATAAAATGTAGCATTCAAATCAACACAAACATGCACTAGGTAAGCTCACAATAACTAATGGGAGAGTGTTTTCAAGATTTAAATTGAATTTGAATTTTAAAAGTGTAGTGTTCAAACTTACAAGTATGGATGATCAAGGTCAAGTTTGCACTAGTAGATCTTATCCAAGATAGGGTAATTCTATGAGATAAATTCACACAAGCATTTTCCACTTGTAGATTTATTATTGCACAAAGGACAATCTAATCAAAGTTTTCCAAAAAAATAATGAAAAAGGGCATGGATATATCATTCAAGTTTTCTTCTATATTGATGTGCATGTGAAATTATATGATGGTGCCTGTCAAAGTAAACAATGTATCAACATTATTTAAATATTTTTAAATACTACAATGGTATAGACTTACTTAAAACAAATAGGTAACCATTATATTCTCCTCCCAATAATAACTCTACCAAAAATATGCAAAATTGAAAAAGCATGTAATGAAAAACATCTATCAAATGTTTAAAATAAATATGGGGACTTAATTATATGTTAATTTATTATAATTTATTAGTTAACATAAAGGTTGCAGGAATTCCATATTTATATTTATTGTTTCACTTTGAAATTTAAGGTTGCAATTAAAAAAGTGAAACAAGTTGGAGCTACTTTAGTATTAATGTGATTATAGGATATTTTAAGGTTCTATTTTCACTTAATCTCTCCTAAACAAGTGGAATTAGTTTGTGGATTTTAAAATTGTGTTTTTTTCTTTGGCTAGAGATAATTTTAATTATGTAAATTATTTTATCTTTTTAAACAATGAATTTCTCTTTATGTATGTTGGGCACTTTTAAGGTTAGCTAGTTAAATAAGCTTATAACATTTTTTGGTTACATAATAAGGGAAATAGAAAACTTTATGCAATCTCTTGGGATTTAAAAAACATTTTTTTTTTATGGTGTTTCTTTTATATTGAGTTTTTAAAGCCTATCCTTATGAAAAGTTAAAATTGATCTAGTCTCTATTATTAAGAAATTTTATCTCGTAAGTTTGATGTTAAGTCTTTTGGATCTACTATTTTTGGGTCCATTGTGAAAGACTTGGTGACTTATTAAGGACTTTTAAAGGGTTAGGAGGTATTCAACTAGATAAAATATATATATTTATTTTAGATCTTGTTCATTGTGTTGGTCAGTGAACAATAAGAGTCACCTTCTCGCTTCTACTAGTGCTTGTTCATCTAAAGCTAGGTCTGTAAATCTATCAGGTATATGAAAAATATTTTAGTTAATTAAAGTTTTAATCCTTAGGACACCTTTTAATTTAAGTTTGATATACCTATGTAATAGAAAAAAGCTTATTCTATGATTTAGTAACATTGAGCCTAAGAAGCATTTTTCTTAAGTGGATGTTTTTTATTGAAAAATTGTGGGCATTGTCATTTTAAATAAGGATTTTAAATCTTGTTTAGTCTATGGACATGTTTGGTGTATTCTTTTAGTATCCTTGAGCTAAGATTTTCTAAAAAAAAAATCATCCTTTTTGGAATAGAAGTGCAAATAGGAAGTCAATTTGTTTGATATTTTATTTCTAAAAATAGTTAGTTCTCCATATTTAAATAATTCGTTTGACAATTTTTCTATTAAGATTCTATAGTTTTTATGGATTGCTAGGAATAATCATTTCTCAAGACAAGAATCATTTCCTTGCTAGTCTTTCAAGAAAGTTAAAATTACTATTGATGATGATTCCAAAGCTCTTAGTAACCTCAACCCTCACACATAAGGTATATTTAATTAGTTATCCTCTGATAATAATAGTTGGCACTAGTAGAAAGATGCGATTATTGGTAGTGATGATCATAATATTTGAATCTTTCTCTTTCTTTTGAGCACCATGTTGATACTTCTATTTTGAAGGTTGTTTGGAAGAATATTAGTTCTAATATTCTTGTGGATGGCATTGATGGTCTATCTTATTTTCATTTGGGGATTCTAAAATTTGAGGTTAAGAATGATGTTTTTCATCATGTATCTTGGTTTACGATTAATGGTCCCTCTCAAGCTATTGATTTTATTCCTATTAAAATAATAAAATTTAATAACTTATAAAAGTAGATGAAAATGACACAAATTGCAAGGATCAATGCCTAGTTTGAAAAGTATCTTGTAAAATATGAACTTTAAAATAAAATATGGTAAAGTAGAATGCTAGAACTCTAAAAAAATTGAGAATTTATATCTTTTTCATTAGAAATTCCTTCAATTGTAGGCTTTCCCTTTATTTCTTCCCTATGTCCATATATTCAAAATTAAAAATAATTTTTTGAGAATTTATATATATATTACAATCAAGCCATTTCTAAAATTGATGATTTCTATCTACATTTTAGACTAGATTTAAAAGTTTTTGATTTAAAAATTTCTCCTTAATCAACACTTGAGCATTTAAATTTGTAGTGATAGTCGAGTGAAGAATATTTTGATCATTTATCTCTTATTCTTCTTGGAAATCCTTAATTAATATTTTTCTATTCAATGGCTTGAATTTACCCAAGAATGTGTAGCTTCAACTATCATTTTACATCCTTTATCACTCAACTCATTATCCCAATCCTTTGTTACTTTATCAATACATTTCATTTTCTCTAAAGATGATGCCTCTACCTAAGAGAATGATTATCGGATTAATAGACCTAGCTAATATTTGTAAGGGATGAACTAGTTACTTGAAATATGCTTGGACTTTTGCAACTTGATCCTTTAATTTCTTCTTGGCTTTTTCAACCTTCTTCATTCTTGACACAATAGTAGAGGTGATTATTTGGACTTCTTCAATTTTTTGTTCTCTAATGTGTTGTCTAGGATTTATTGTATTCATATCATATTCTTCATCTCTTAGGTCTCTATTATTTTTTTTCAACAATAGGATTAACTATTTCATCTATCCTAGAACTTGTAGCTTCCCTTGTTATTGTAGATAGACCCTTTGCTTCTTTCTAGCTCTAGGTGTATGAGTGATTGATATGATGCTAGAAAGATCTTAGATGCAATCTTTACTACTAATTACCTATATATTATATATTTAATTCTAACCAAATAGACACTTATGAAAAAGAGTACAGTTTGTTGTTGTCATTGTGGCCATATAAAATAAATATCTAGCTAAGATACTTCTTTACTCATTTTATTTTCTTTCTTTTGTGGAGTTGGAAGTATGAATGCCAATGAACATGGAATATCTTGTTGATTATCACCAACTTTATATTGTTGAATTGGACCTTGATCCATATTGACTTGTTATTTAGTTATCTTATCTTGGATATTAGTTTCCTTATTATCTTATAAATTAATGGACACTTTTATTTGTTCACCTCGTTTCTTCTCTATAATCCTCAAGGATCAATGGTTTAGGCTTTTATCCCTATTATCCTTGTTGAAATGTAAATGTTAGAAGATAAAAGTGAGTGAATTCCAATAATTATTTTTTGCTAATTTATTCTTGCAATTAAAGGATTAGGCTTGTAAACTAGTTCTATTTTGTAGACACATCTAAACCAAAGCAAAAAAAAAATTTGCTTGCGTATTTTAAAGCATTTATAGAATCTAACCATAAACCTCAACACTTTAAATAACATGTACATCTCCTATAATACATTTGTATCATTGAATTTTAAAGTAATCATCACATTAATTTATTTAATTTTAATATTAATCTTTTCATAAACCCTCATTTAAAATAAAATTTATTGTAAAATAATAAATCATAATAAATAACTTTTTTTCATTAGAATAAATAACTAAATAAAATAACGATCATTAAATATATATTTTATTAAATATAAGCAATATTCATTAAAGAATATTAAATATAAATAATATGTTTTTGATAAAGGGTAAAATGGGTTTTACAGGGACCCGAAACCACAAAGTTTACAACAAGAAAGATAGGAAACAAAAGTCCAATAATAAAGACTAGCTGCACAAAAGGTAAAGACTGGAGCAAGCAGCAGCCAACCACAATAGACCAGAAAGGTCAAGAAAAAAGAGCTAGTAGAGCAGACAACAAAAAACCGGTCGCAACTAACTCAAAGTCTTAAGGACAGACTCCGTCTTTGCCTCCAAGTTCTGCATGTCATGGACTCCCTTATTAAAAATTTGAATCATCTTTAGAGTAGGGGAAGCCTTTCTCTTCAAATTGGCTCTGGTTCTCTTTGAAATGCCAGCATCCATCTCCTGGCTTTTATCCTTGGTTTCCTTCAGATCCACTGACCCGTGTTAGGCTCTATCTAACTTCTCAGTCATAGCATTAATTATTATGGCGTTGTGTCTGGCCATTCGATTGTTTCGCTCTACAATGATTTTGATGGTGTTTTTTCTTTTCTCAACCTCAGTTTCAATATTTTTGTTCATGTTCTCATGGTACAAAGTTTCTTTGCTGAAACCGTGATCTTTTCTATCCACATCTTTCTTTTCAATCGTAGCAATCTTGGCTCCAAACTCTTCCAATTTACTTTGAAGGGCCCAATTTTTTATCTTTAGCTCATTAATTTCATTGAAAGTCCATTTTGAAAGTTTGAAATGGGTATCAGCACTATTTTTAGCTAAATTCAGAACATCCACAGAGGGATCCCTACCACTGTTAAAACAAGTTTTATCAAGGTCTGGAGTAATAGGGGAGATGGCTCTAGTAGTTCTATCCAACAATAGGTCGGCACTTGGCTCAGTATTATTGGCACCAGAGGCCTCAGAATCAGGGGAATCTTTAGAATAGGAGACAATGTTTTTAGCCTAGGGGTTCTTATCAACAAGACTGGTCTTAAGGGAGGGGCTTCCTAGTTCAAACTTAGCACGAGCTTTAACAGAAAAAGGGTTAGGGTTTTTTTTTCAAAAAGGACAACAGGTGGGCTAAGGACAGTTCTAGCCAGATTTAAGTTGGGCAAAAACTCCGAGTAGCTGGGTTCAGTTTCGTCTTCCTCAGAATTAGGAGGGGCTTCCAGATTAGTAGGGATGGGCATTTTTTGGTAATGCTCAACAATTAATCTAATCAGCACAGTATGTAGAATAGGGAATCTTCTAGGGTTTTTCTTATGATCATCCAAAATTTTCCTTAGAGAGCAGAAAAGATAGTAGGGGAATACAACCCTTACCTTGTAGCAGAAGTGGTTGAGCAGAGAAAAGTGATAGCCATAGACTGTTAATGTATATCAAATCTAATCAGAACTGGATCCTAAAAGACCTATGGAAATTCTAAGACTTAAATTATGTGTAATAATAATACTAAGTCAGATTTTTTACTTCTGAATTTGAATGCACTGAATGCAGAACATTAATTAATTTCGATGTCTGCAAATAATAGCAAGAGGTCTCATATATATGAGGGAGACACACCTCAAGGAGAGGCATGTCTCATGAGAGGATGTGTCTCCATAGAGCAAAGACACGCCCACTCATGGGGCATGTCCCTTGAGCCCACGGGCTCCCTTAACAGTTCGTTGTTTATTTCTTAAACTAATATGAGATCTGTTAACACACAACAATCATAAGGAATGAATTCCGATATGCAATATTTTGATCATCATTAGAAATCCACAAAACTTATTTTATTTTCCTTTTTTTGAGGTTAAGAACACTTAGGTTAAATATAAATGATGATGATGCATGAATGCAATCATCATTTATATTTGACCGAAGCTATCTTGAATCAACACTCCCTCTTAGCTAGGGAAGATATTCCAAATCAAATAAGTGGAGATATCACCTTCACACGTGATATCGAAGATATGATATGTTTTCTCAATATTGTCAAGTCACATGACATTCTTCATAACACATCTTCATTATGGTATGTGCACTGACATCAAGTCACATGATGTCTACCATAATTCATGGCATATCCACGGATATAGAATTATCCACCATGATTATCTCTTAAGGATCACAATGATCTTCAAATAATATCAAGTCCCATGATATTCATCAAAAGTGTCCAAGAGATACTATCATGACATGTCCATAGATATCAAGACACATGATATCTATCATGATAGTTCAACTCATCATTGTAAAGTCATCACTTTACAATGTCAAACACAAGTGTTCATTATTAGAAAGATCGTTACCTTTCAATAATGTACACAGGGGGAGTAGGCCCATAAGGTAATGTAGTCACACACATGACAAAAGAGTTTACACATTAAACATCTTTATATATTAGTACAATTTATAAACAATTTGAATTTTAGACATAAATATAAAATTACATTTCAACCATACCAAGTTTCTTCCTGAAGTGCTCTACCTTGATTCAGGAGAGAGGCTTGGTGAGAATGTTTGTAGTTTGATCATTTGTACTAACATACTCCAACTGCATCACATTCCTTTCTACCATATCTCTTACATAATGATAGGGGATCTCAATGTGCTTAGATCTATCATGGAAGACAGGATTCATAGAGAGTTTGATGCAACTCTAATTATCACAATGAATAATTGTAGGATTCAAGGGCTCGCCAAAGAGTCCCACAAGAAATTTACGAAGCCAAACTACTTCTCTTGCTCCCATATAGGTTGCAATGTATTCAACTTCTATTAAGCTCTGAGCAACTGAAGACTATTTTCTACAAATCCAGGAGATCATAGCTGATCCTAAACTGAAGCAACACCCTGATGTGCTTTTTTGATTGGTTACACTTCCATCCCAATCTGAATCAAAGTACCCATGTAGATCTAGTTGGTCATTTTTGTAAAGAAGACCATATCTAATAATGCCTATCTTAATATATGTTTCACAGCCATAAGGTGAATTTCCTTTGGCTCACACATGAACTGGCTTAGAGCATTCACTACATAGTAAATATCAGGTCTGGTGTTAACCAGATACATCAAAGATCCAATCATTTGTCTATATAGGGTTGAATCTACACACTTGGATTCTGCAGATGCTTCTTTTACTTTGTGAAGGTTGGTTTCCATAGGTGTAGACATGGGTCTACAATCCAACATTCCAAATCTCTTCAAAATATCAATAGTATACTTTCCTTGGTTTAGTATGATGCCATCTAGTTTCTGCTAGACTTCCAAACCTAAAAAGTAGTGTAAAATGCTTGTCTTTCATGTCAAATTCTG
>VDFB02271358.1:1001014816-1001087337 GCA_007258455.2 Sequoia sempervirens
GAATTGGGTTGAATGCATAAATTCATCTATGAAATTTGTTCCTTGATTCTGGGATACACTTTACTTCCACGTCTTTCTTTGATAGGGTTAGTTAGTTAGTTGCTCTTCTGATTTTAAATAAAGTACTCCTCCTATGCGAGTGAGAAAAGAGATGATAGTTAGAGTAAGATAGAAGTATAGTGATAGTAGATATCATGTAAGAATCAATATGATAATGAAAAGCAGAATCTGTTTGACAAGAGACAGAGTTTGTTGTTAGTTTCCATATCAACAAAGCAATGTATACCATTCTATTTTCATGAATAAAATTTGATGAAGTTCTGAGTTTAGCACCTGCGTAATCAGTAGATGCTTGCTAAGGGGGCCCACTTAGTAAGTATCTGTAACTAGTTAGTTAGTTACCTTTCACCTTTGAAGTTTTCATACAAACTTAGTCTTGTACTGCTCCTGCAGCATAGAGAATCCATCCCTGTGCCTATTCCTGTAGCATAAGGCCAGTTCATAGTTTGTGCTCTAGTCGTAGCTGTTATGGTTTCTATTTTAATTAAATCATAGTTGGGTTAAAGAATTTTTCATTACTCTCAGAAAGGTAGCCAGAATTCCTTTCCAAGATTTATTTCTACTAAGATTTGACCAAAACTAGTTCTTAGTGCATATATTTTGCCGCACCATTTAAAGTATACGTCCCTTGGTTTGACAAGTAAATGAACGTCCATAGAGAGATGTTAGTCACCGGTCGTATCGTCCAATTCCCTGTGAAAGGTTTTACTGCGATTTTTCATATCCTTTTTATGGGCTGAATTATTGTCGACGACTTTTAACCTTAAAATTGATAGTCGAAAAGAGTAAAGGAGATTCAGCTTTCCAATTAATATAAACTATGTTACTTTGAATTTAATAAATACTATCGTTTCATTTTCATTTGAATTACAACTAAATCTTGATTGATAGCCGATTGAAAAAGAATTATAGCTTTAAATGGTATCAAATTTTTGAATCAAACATGTGTCACATTCTATGTCAATTTACTATAGGATTAAAATGAATTTCATGAAGTTTTGACTGAGTTAAGGTGGCTAGACGTACGAGTTTTTATATTTTTTAAAAGTTGTAATAAAAAAATCATAATTAATTATTTACTTGAAAAAAAATTACAAAAAAATATGCATCACATCGGCACATGAGTCCTCTACTTATATCTAAAATTTTATAAAAAAAATATTATCATTTTATTGTGGTTAGGGTGGTTAGACATACACCTACTTAATTTTCCTTGAAATTTAAGTACTACTACATTGAAATTTCAAATTTTCACCAAATAGATTTAAATAAAATAAAACCTAGTAGTTTATAAACTACATTCAATTTTCTATAGATTCTATTCTTACATATTTTTGAAATAATATAGATAACTTATTTAAATTTTTGTGTCAGGTTTCCTAACTCTTATTTTTTTTGAATTTTTTGCCACTTAAGGGCTTGTTTTTTCCATGATAATCTTACACACTCTTAACTTGGTCAAAACTTCATGAAATTCAATTTTTTTTTAATCCTATAGCATTCGAAGCATAGAATGTGATGCATATTTTGGATTCAAAAAATGTGACACTGTTTGAAAGATATAGATATTTTTCAATTATCCTATCAATTAGGACTTTCATCATAATTCAAATAGAAAATCAATTATAATTATTTATTAAATTCTGAGCAAAGCATAATTTGTATTGGGGGAAAGCTAAGAATCTCCTTTAAAAACCCTTCTCATTTCATCAATTTTGGGTAAAAAAATAGTCATCAGCCACATACCCTACACATACCCATTATATTGCCACTTTTTGGCCCATCATGATCCTACACATACCCATGGCAAGGTAATCAACTAAATTGTTGCATGTTTCATTTCATTATTTCATCATTTTGGTTTAATTACCTAAAATGGGTTTGACTTAGGCAAACCCCCATGCCCTAACAGTCAACATGTCTCTCTCTTGTCTTGTTTGTATGCAAATTTAGGTTCCTTGGAAGCTTGGAAATTATTAAAGATAAAATTACAAGGTTGATAAAGTCTTCTCCTCTTTGTTCAAGTCAAAATAGCAATAAAAAGTGACTTTCAGACTCGAATCTGACAGTTTCAGAAGTGGAAACCTGTAGGAAGTTGAAGTGCAGATCAGAAGTTCCAGATTCCACTTTTGAATATTCAAAAATTGGACTGAGGATTGAATCTTCATCTGATTCATTTCAACACTTGTGTGTTCCTTTGTTCTTATTCTTAGTTTTCCATGGGATCTTCTTCCTGGGGGCTTGATCATCCCTCTTGATCATTGACATTCCATTTTGCTGACATAAGTGCATTTGAACCCTCCTCTCGATGTTCATGGCTACTTTAGTGTGAGTTTGAAGTAGGTTCATCCTCTCACTAAAGTGGGGGCTAAATGTGCCATAGAAAACTGGCCCCTTGTCATTTTCATGGCCTTTTAGGTCTTGTTTCATGGTGTTTGATCTATTTTACTCTAATCTTATGTTGTAACATGGCTTGAACATGCATATTTAGGTACTAAAATTTAAATAATGACGTCTTGTGAAGGTGTTGTGAATTGTTGTAACACATTTCTACATTCGTCTAGACTCTATTTTTTATAACTCACCTAAAAATCACCTTTTCATCACTAATCAAGTCTTATTTTGAAGTGTTGTAAAGTCTTGTAACAAGATTTCACGCTTTTATAGGCACAACTTCACTATTTATCCCTTTCTCATGCTTTATTTGGTCTCTTTATGCCCTCATATGTCTTAATTAAGTGTATTTTTTAACGTAAGCCCGATAAATAACATTGAATACAACATAATTCCCGACATCCATTTTTAGGTCCTAGGTGGGACTCATTCACCATCGGTGGTAAATGAGCCCCCATTGGCTCCAAATTCATTTTTTTTTAAATTTCCTTTTAGGTTTTTATTCAAAAACACTTGATGTCGACCTGTGATGAGGTATGAATGGGTAACTAAGGAACAAGATTATATAAATAAGTAAATTTCACCCCATAATCCCCCATAATCTCCTACATCTCTCCAACATTCACAAATCATATTCATGTAATCTTAAGCATTCAAGCATCTTACAACATCAATTCAAGCAATATTCAGGCACTTTGGAGCATCCATTGACATGACTTTAGATTTTCATTATCGAGGGTTTGGTAAGTTGATAGCTATTGCATGTTATTAGTTTATCATTCTCTTTAATTTCATTGTTTCATTAAGGATTTGATTACCAAAAGTGAGGTTTGACCAAGGAAAGCCCCTATTTGCTAACCCTCAACCATTTTTCCCCTATTGCATGTTTGTTTGCAGACATTTGTATGCAAATTTAACAATTTTTTTGGTGTTGAAGATTGGTAAACAAGTCAAGTAGGTGCTTCAAGTCAACTCATTCATATTTCAAGCTTGGAGAAGGTTTTTTGTCTGTTTCCTACTGAATGGACTTCGACAACCTGACAATAAGAGATTTCTAGATTTGGTGTTGCAAAGTTGTCTCCTGATTTTTTTAGAATTTTGGGAGAGGACTTATTCACTACCAGTGGCGAATGAATCCCACCTTAGGACTGAAAATCTAAATTTTGTCAGATTCTGGATCCTGACAGTCAAAAACCTATTTTTGACACTTTTTCACCAGTAGGAGGACTAATTCGCCACCCTGGGTGAATGATTCCTACTGTGAAACTTCAATAATTTCAATTAGCATTCACAACATTCCATATTCATCAAACATTTCCCAGGTGCACTCTGTTTCATCTTATTTCTTTATGTTTTGCATTATTTCATCATTTAGTTCATTGTTTTCATATCATAGTGTGTTTTCAAACATAGTTTAAATCTTAGTTTTTGCATTCATATTCATTCATTTAAATCATTCAATTTCATTTAGTTTACTTCATTTAACTTAGAAAAAATCATACATAACATTATTTGAATGAACCCTTAGCATTTTTGGGCCTTATCTCTCTCCTTTTAGGTGAAAAACCCTAGAAGAGCTAGAGAAACACATAGGAAACCCAAAAATCTATAGTTCAAGAGCATACAACTAACCAGTAATGCTAATCCAATTGATATAATTTAATGTATAATTGAATAAATTTTGATGTACCAACAATATATATAAAATAAATTTAAAAATATTAATTACATGATAGTTATTACCACAAAAAAAAATATTTATTGATATTTTAATATTTAAATAATAATAATATAAATACATTTTGTTAATAAATAACAAAAATAAATTAAATCATATAAAATACTCTAACATCTATTAATGTTGTATAATGATGTCAAGTGTGAAAATGAAGATAAAAGATGTCCAACATGTAGTTGTAGAATTTTAAGTAGACATTATAATTATTTTTTAAATATTTTTGATAACTTTTAATAGATTGTAATTTCCTTGTATTTTAGTGTTTTAGTTGCTTTAAAATTCATGCATGAAAAGAAATTTTATCTTTACTATCTATTTTAAGGGTTGTTATATCTATAAAGAGATCCTCTTGTGGTTTAGTTTGTATGTTTGAATAAGACCTCTGTGTAGAGGTGTATCATAATGCAATCTATATTATGAATAAAATATTAAAATAATTGTTTTTTGTAGAATTTTTGTGTTTATTGTCTGTGTTCTCAAAATTTACATTTGGTATAAGAGCAAAAGATTGAGAAAAATTGAAGATTGGAAAACCTTGAGATCTAGAAGAGGTTGTGAAAGGTTGAGAGATAGATTAAAAAAAAATCAAGAGGATCACCAAACAATAAATAAAGGAAGGACATAGTTCAATTATAAAAAAATAAGATTAAAGCATTAATCATAGCTAAGCTACCTACCATGTCAAACAAAGACAACGCATATTAGATAAGGGGAGAATTTTTAGTTTTTCAAGAGAGGCCACTTAGGAAGAAGTTTGTGGAGTGTGAAGTGCCTTGCCAAGATAAGAAAGAATTTCCTACGTTTACTTGACTCATTGCATATGAAGGCTATAATATTCAAAAAGAAATCATTGAAGAGTGAAGGCATGTGAAGCTATCAAATGAAGGTGATTTAAATAATTGTAGGAGAATCATAACCAAGTGAATAAGGAAGGTGATTTTAAATCATTTGCTTCCAATGAAAAAAATAGGTAAAAGAGTAGAAAAGGAAAATATGTTTTGGAGGAAGAAGTGATGGAAATTAAGAAATGTGATTCACAATTTATAGCAAATTTAAAGGAGATTGGAAAATGAAGATGTGGATATTTGTGTGAAATTGAGAATCTTGAAAAAGAGTTGGAGAATGTTAAAATAAAAAATAAAGAGTTGGGGAAAAAATAGAAATTATTTGATGAGGTCAAGAGAAATAATGAAAATTTGGAGAAAAAGTTAAAATTGTTGGCAAAATAAAATGACTCTTTGAAATCAAAGTCATTAGTTTGTGATGTCCCATGTGGCACAAAATTTTTTTGTTGTTCCTTTGATCAAACTATTGATTTGTGTGAAGTTGTTTTTGATAAAAAAATGTGAGGCTAAAGGTCAAGGTTTGTCTGAAACTATAAATTTTGCAATTTGTGATGTTTATAAAAAAATTTGTTTGAAAAGAATATTGGTTTGAAGATAATGAAGAAAATGGGATATGAAGGGAAAAGGTTTGGGAAAGTATGGACAAGGAATTTGAGAGCCCATTCAACCAAATGTGATGCAAAATAATGAAATCCTTTGATATGGTAAGAAAGATAACAATGATGTTCCAAGTGTTACAAGCTCATGTAAATCAACTCAAAGAATGCAATGTATGCAATGCTCTCATTGTCATAGAAAACATGAAAACAAAGTGTTGAGATCTTCATCCTAGTTCTATTTGTGGATTGAAGAATCATTCTAAGAATTTATGTTGGAATAAAGATTTGAATGGACATTCTAAAAAATATTGTATGCAAATTAATTATGGATTGATTGATGAATCCAATTGTAAAAAAAATACAAATATGTTCAAAAGGTTGTACAAACCTAAATGTTTGCATCTAAAAATAAATAATGGTCAAACAAAGTTTTGAATGTTTGAGTCAAGCGATTGATGACTATTAATTATGATTGGCACATTGAAAGGTGTCATGTAATTTGAAAGACTATGAGTCTTCTCTAGTTTAAAGAAAAATAGGGAAAACCTTGTGATATCTCAAGAAGGAAAGAAATAAGTAAATGGATACTTGACTTCTACAAGAAGTGTATGGGTACTAAGTGGGTTTATAAGATCAAGTACAATAGCACAATGGTAATATTGCATAGCGAGTTGCAAAGATTCAATATGTGATTATGCTTAGCATCAATGAGGAGTATGTTGGATAATTACGTAGAGAGGTGTCTATAGTGGCATCCAAAAATATGTGTAAAGTTTTTGAAGCTGCATTTAAAATGACAAGAAAGTGGAAGGCATGTGTAACTACAGTAGATTTGATGAAACAAAAAAATCAAATAAATAAATAAATAAATATAAATAATTCAAATATTTGCATAAAGTAAAAGAACAAATAAATAAATAAATAATATTTTTTATCGCAAGGAGAAATCAAATATTTGATCACAAAAATAAATCAATCAAAAAAGAAAATTAGAGAATGATAACTCTCGACGTATTTTATATATATTATTATTTAATATATGTATGCTAGTAATACCAAGTGTGAAAATGAAGATTAAAGATGTCGAGCATGAAGTTGAAAATGTTTAAACAGACATTGTAAATTAATTTTTTAGTATTTTTAATGACATTTAATAGATTGTAGTTTCCTTGTTCTTTAATGTTTTAATTGCTTTAAAAACTAAATATGAAAAAAAGTCTATCTTTACCATCTATTTTAAGAGTTGTTATCTATGTAAAGATCCTCCTCTTTAGTTTATAAGTCTGAATGAGACCTCTATATTAAGATGTATCATGATGTAATCTATTATTTGTTGTAGCAATTTCTATTTATTGACTGTATTTCCAAAATCTACAATACATAATCAACTACTTAATTTTCTTCCCTAATAACTTTATTAGAATACTATCTTCTACCTTATCTAGAGTATCATTATTAATAGTATCACAACTGAATCGCATCCAAGTATGTATCTTTATAAAATACTATCTATATCTTTACTGACGTACTAGTCTGCAAACGGTGGTGAACATCAAGAGCTCCGTTCAAGAGTTGTTTTAGCTGCTTCTTTCATGAGTTGCAGGGCGTCTGCGCAATCCTCGCAAAGCTGCTGCGGGTTGGGAATTATGTCTTCCGATACTAACGCAACCAGCTTTCCTTTTCCAGCATAGCTGATGAAATGAACTACTATCAACTGCATACATTCGGGCACAATCGCTTTAAAATGGTGTAAATAACTCCTGAAAACAATTATGAATAAAATTTTGTAACAGAGAATGAGAATACCTACACGATAGTTAACGTAAGCCGTAGGAATAATGTGAGTGATGGGGTTATCACCGTATTGGATCTGTTCCACGGGCCCCATCACATTGGAGAAGCCCACTGTAGTGTTCGCACATATTTTACTGGCACTGTACGCCATCAACTGCAATTTCATTAAAATGTTTGTAGTTTTCCAACGAGAATTAGAAATCAATTTAATCTGTTTTGTTTCGCAGACATGTTAGAAGCCCATAACAAATATTGAAAAAAAACTTTCAGATCTAACCAAATAAAACAAACTGTTGGCATAAATAACTGTTAATTAAAATAAGGGAAGTATCACCTTAGTTGGCATGTGTTTCGTTAAGCTGTACGTCACTGATGCCTCGTAAGAGGACTTCTTCCGCCTGGATATCATTTTTGTAACACGGCAGTACTGAAGGGGATCTCCATAGTGCAACATCGGAAACGGAAACATCCAGGAACCTACTTTATTACCCCACATAGCTTTCGATGGGCTTTTCATGTTCTTATCTAGATCCTGCCCATATTTAATTTTGATATTAAACGAAAGTTTTTATACATTAAGTACAGAGAATTATCTTAAAAAGAGAAAAAGAAAAAGAAAATAAATACTTGGCGTTGGATATTACTTTGAGCACGATAGACCGCCTCAGATTTACTGCAACGATTGCTCGAAGTCTTATGTTTAAAGGAAGATGCTGCTCTGCACTCGCGTTTGGATCGTTACTTGTAGTCATTTTCTCTGGGAGAGACAGTTTTACATTAAATAGGTTAGATCAAAATGATAGCTACCTAGTATTAGATTGTCAATACATTTTAAAACGAAGTAATTTGTTATCACACGTACCATATTGTCGCCTGCTCAAATAACGCACAAATCCAGCAGAAAGCGCTCCCATAATCACGTCGTTCAATGTCTGCCATAAAATTTTCTGTAAGACTAATGGAAAACTTACTGCTACGATAAATACAAATACAATATGCTAAGGACATTGAATTGGTCCTTATTTGTAAAAGAACAAAGAAATTTTCACCTACTCCATTAACTGCATTTTTAACTAAGTAAAAATATCTTCAATGCTGAGAGTAACATGCGCCAGACGCTTTGAACCAATTTTTGCTGTGCTGTCTTCTATCAATATATTCCTGTCTCGCTTCCATATCAGAGTGGCGACATACTGGAGAAGACTTAGAAATGTGAGCCAAAGCCCTGCAAACACATTGTAAAGAATTTGCGGAAAGCCTGTGGATCTCTGGCCAGATGATATATGTTGTGGGATAGTGGGTGAGACGTTAGGATGTGCAGCTTTTCTTGTATAATTTATTATGAGGGAAAGCATAGAGACACAATCTCCTACTGAATGATGGATTCTGAATACAAGGCTGGCTGCTGCGTCTCCAGAAGAAACATTTAACACATGGACTTCCCACAGAGGCCTGCATGGGTCAAGGGGAGGAGAAGTCACTAGAGAGCTTGTATACTCATTTACGAAGTTGGGATTTTCTACAGCGGAGAGACTTAAGCATGGAACAATCACATGATCCTCTATCACCACCTCTCTGAGTTCCCACTTCAGATTGTTGTGCTTGTCCTTTACCTGCACTCCACAGTTCACTTCACGTTATCATGCAACATAAATTTCAAACCAGATAGAATTAATCACCAATATACACATATAGCTAGATCACATTGAATGAGCTTAAGTTAATATTTCTTGGGGAATATCCATAATGAAATCTTCACATGACATATTCAACATATATTTATACGTAAAAGTTTGCTAAGTAAAATATAATATTTATTTTAGTGTTTTCACACAAACAGCAAACATATACTTTATAGGTTGACTGTTTATCAATTCACTCATATTACATATGTAATTTTTTCCATCTCCCATGAACATGAATGACAAGGGAGAGGTGAATATTACGAACTGTTTATCAATTTTTGTTTCCTTCAAAATCAAAACCAGAACCTGCCCATTGTTTATGCTCTCCCAAATTTATGTCTAACTTATCCAGTAGACAATGTCAAGTCACCAGGAGGTACAGTCAATCCTAAAATCTAATCAGAGGAAAACAAAGATATAAAAGCGTTGTTCATTGCACCGTTAAATAAATGTTTCAAAAGAAAAATAAATACAATGTAAAACAGATAAAAAAGAGATAAGGAAGAGAATGCTAACTGCAACGCTTGAAAATCTATGGTGCTCCGCCAGATTTTTTGGCAGAAAATTTTTCAAGGACTTGACGTTGATTTCTTTCTTGAATCCCACAATGGTTAAGATGTAACTATCCAACAAAGTATCCGAAGTGAGGCATGCCATCGGACTCGGGGGTTCCTCATGCTTGGGTATATTGATCATGTAGCTTGCTTCATCTGTTTTCTTCACTATAATCTCTCTTAGTTTTATCTTATGCTCTTCAAAAGCATCACCATCATTATGGGCATTTTGCTTAGAAACAAGCTGGCCTTGTGCTGCTAAGTTATCCTTGGCCGTCTTCATTCGTATCCACACAACGCTACAGATCTTCCTGTTGAAGCTTAGAAGCTTAAATGCTACAGCGCTGGGGATGAAAAAGGGCAAGAAAAGAATTATATAATAATGAGGGTATCAGAGATGTGCAAGAATAATTACGCGGTAACTATTACGCCGATGGAATGTACGTGGCAACTATTAGTGATATAAGACTCGATTTCCCTGTTCAAAGAGTGTTGTAAAGAAAGTAGTGACGCCTCCGAGAACTCTTAATATGTATGTAAAACACTCTTTCCCTCTCAAAGCGATCGAGATCTTTGAGAATGCTGGACACCTAAATGACCATACGTTGGCGATCTAAAGTTGGGAGTACATTACACTAATGAAGTGTGGGAATTTCATTAAACATTTCTTTACCGGACTGTGATAAATATCTTTCTGACAAACAGTCAGCTGAAGAAATGATTTTCATACTTTCTATATTTATACAGCTTTTTCGACAACTTTAATATTAGGATTCGAGTGTAGTATTTGCCGTTCCCAAGAAGGAGAGCGTACAAATCGATTATCGTGTCATTTCTGCAGAGAGTTACTACTCAACAACTGTATTTCGATAATATCAGAAGTGTTTCGTTTTCATTTGGGAAGAGATCCTTATCACAATGTCATGTCATAGCTTATGAATCACGCCTCTTCGGCATCTAATGACCAACCTGACATGTTTCCATCAACTTTAAGTCGTTGTTGAGAAGTTCACACTGGCATGTCATAGCTTATGAATCACGCCTCTTCAACTTGACGTGGTTCCATCAAGCTTTATGTAGGGGAGAGGGTCAGTCTAGTTGTGCAGGGGTCAGTATTTTTACTTTTGACTTAATTGAGAATCAATGAAAAACAAATTTGAAATTACAGTTCATAAACATAAACAAGCATTAGATATATTAAATTTCAAATGTTTTATTCATCTTACAGTGTTTGTAGTCCAGGAAGCCAAGTCCCTATGTCGATCACATTTTCCCTTCTTCAAGTGAGTTTTTTTCTAAACAATTTTCTTGTTTTACTTTGAACTTTTTGAGCTCCCTCGAATAAATTTTCTACATCTCTGACATATTTTAATTTGATTTTTTTTTTTTTTTAATAGTTGATTCCTATAATTTAAGGGTAAAGATAACTTATTAACTTTCATCCCATCAATCATATAAATTTTCTATATGAAAGTTGTATTTTCTATCTAATATTCTATATGCATATTTGATTGTAGATAGGAATTAATTAAAATTTAAATTATAATATGACATTGAATTTTAATTAATTAATAAATAAGGTCAAATGTGCATCGATAGTGCTAGATAGATGTTGTCAAAAATAGATTTTTACACCTTAACCTAGATTACATTATTCTAAATGTGAAATTTTTACCTTCATTAAAAATTTTCAAGATATTTTGTTGTAAAATAACTTTACCAAATTCACTTCATATTGTTTAGTTGATCTTCTATTCCTAAAAAATGTTTATAAAGGTTGCATATTCTTGTTAGTTGGGAACTCAGATATAGATGGTTGATCTCTCAAACCTTAGTGACATCAAATGAGTAGACGTGACTATAAAGTTGAATTCTTTTGTCATTTTCCATAAACCCTTGAACCTTACAGTGAACTCAAGTAATGAAATTCCATATTGGTTAGTTTCAATACATAAAACATTATGGGTTTGGATGTTCTATAGTACATAAACTAGCAATTGCACTTTGGTGTGCAATAGGAATGTCGATGGTTTTTTTAATTTAGAATTTGTATGAATAGAGCTTAGTATTTGACATTAAGTATAGTAGAATGTAATTGTGAAATTCTTTGAAATAAGAAGAAAAACAATTTGAATTAAATGTTTGTTTTGTGTAGGAAGATGGAATAACAGTTTTTTGTATTTGTAAAATATAATAATTTATAAACTATGAAAATTAGTGAAAATCTATAAATAATATTTAATTCTTTACTTTCTTTCTTTGTATAAATTGCAATGATTATTTTGATAAGCTAAATTCATTGTATTTAAATATGTTTTTCTAAAATATAAAAGTTTTTTTAAGATTGTAAAATATAACAATTTGGTTTTTTTTTTTTTTGGCTTTATTTATTTTTCACCTTTATAAAATGAATATGAATCATTTATTTGTTTAATTATTTTATATTAGGTTCATCGTTAGATCTTTTTCAATAGTCTTGCATCATGCTAACACATTCCCAACCATCAACGCCTTTATAATATAATTTAAATACACTTTGAATATTAGTAGAAAATTAGAAACATCTTATTTTTTTCTTTCTTTCTTTGTATAAAATGCAATGATTAAATAGATAAGGTAAATTCAGTGTAGTAGAATATTTTTTGTAAAATATAATATTATTATTTTAATTTGTAAAATATAATTATTATGATTTTTTATTTTTATTTTTTATTTAATTTATATTATCATTGAACGGTATCATTCTACCACATTCTCAATCATTGATCATTAAAGTTAGTCGGTAATGTTCATATAGGGAATGCCTTCAACGTAATAAATAAATTTAAATAACTCACAAGATGGAAAATGAAGAATTATATTTTGATTAAAATTGTTAGTATAGGTTTTTTATTTTCCTTATGGTAGGAGATATTTTCTTTTCTTCTTACTATATTATTAATTTTTCTTAAGTTAGATTTGGTTAATATGAGACCACACGGTGTAATTCATCAACTACATGTGACTCTCCTACACATAGGTAGTTGAGTTTCACACCCTCTTTTGTATTTTTATGCCACCTCTCATAACCATTAGTTTGTCTCTATTTTAATAGACTATGCCACATGTTTTGACATTTACCAAGTGGGTAAAATCTCCCACCTAATATGGGTAGTTGGAGTTATATTTTCCCTTTCTTTGCAATATATACAACACTCTCCTCTCATCTCAGCTCATTTAGTCAGAATAAAGTGATTATTCTCTAAATTCTCTTGAATTTGTCTCTATTTTCCCTCTTTTAGGATTTTCTCTCCATTGCACTATTTTTTATTTTTGATCATTTGTCGATTGGAGTTGCATTGATCCACGATTGACATAATGTCCTAACTTGATTCTCACTTTTTGAAAAATCTAACAAAAATAACATGTATCAAATAGGTAAAAGATGAAATCATTATGAATTGTTAATTAAAAGGCTTTCAAAAAATTGTGAATTTTTACAACCTCCAAACTGATGAGTTAGTGCATATATTTTAAAATTTAGTGTTTTAATTGTTTGATTTGATTTCAATGGTGAGCCTCACATCTACATT
The DNA here is from genome assembly GCA_007258455.2 of Sequoia sempervirens. NCBI lineage: Eukaryota > Viridiplantae > Streptophyta > Pinopsida > Cupressales > Cupressaceae > Sequoia > Sequoia sempervirens. Next base: position 1,001,028,058 of record VDFB02271358.1, read on the forward strand.
TTTCTTTTATAGGTATTGAATACTTAGTAGTTGAAGTCCCCAATTTAACATTTATTATACAATATTTGTGAAACAAATGTTTTAAATCTATCAAATTTGAAAAATATTTAATTATTGAAAGATTAAAACTTATACACTTGTATATTTTCTATTAAACAAAAGTATATATTGATGTTGTCATCTTTGTCTATGTGTGTAAAAATTACTAGTATGATTATAATTTTTTTAATATAATATTATATTGTAATTTTGTTCTATTTTTTTGAAGTAAACTTTATTTGTAATGAATTGCTTTGTTTTTTGTTCCATATGGAGTATATAATGAACCACTAATATGGATCCATTTGATATAGTTTAATGTATAATTGAATTAATTTTGATGTATCAACTATATATATATATACACTTGATTCTTGTCAACACAAAATTAACTTTTTTTTATATTTTCTAAAGTAAACTCTATTTTTAATGAGTTACATTGTATTTTGTTCCATATGGATTATACAATGAACCACTAATGTTGATCCATTTGATATAATTTAATGTATAATTGAATAGATTTTGATATATCAACAATTTATAAAATAAATTTTAAAAAATAATTACATGATTGTTGTCAACACAAAAAAAATTAAGATTTTAATCTTTAAATAATAATATAAATATATTATATTAATAAAAAATAAAAATAAATTAAATTATATAAAATATCCTAACATCTATTAGGGGAGAAGACTAGTAGTTGCGCAGTTAACTTTGTGAGCACATAGTGGTTGCATGGAATATTGTAGGATCTCTATTTTTCTTTTTAATGTGAATTGGCTTTATCTATCTATAACTAAGGTTTGAAGGTGTGACTCATCACACAACTTGCAACATCAATAGTTTAATGAGAATTGTCCAAAAACACACACTTTTTTAATAGATTGTACTTTCTTTGTTCTTTAGTGTTTTAATTGCTTTAAAAAACATGATAAAAAGAAAGTCTATCTTTACTATATATTTTAATGTTTGTTATCTCTACAAAAAGATCCTCTTGTTTAGTTTGTAAGCTGAATAAGACCTCTATATTGAAGTGTATCATGATGTAATCCATTTTGTAAATAAAATATTGATGTGCTAAAATAATTGTGTGTTTGTTGTAGCAATTTCTATTTGTTGTCTGTTTTCAGAATCTACAATTAGTAGATACTCAACTACTAATTTTTCTTCCCTAATAACTTTATTAGAATATCATCTACTTCTTTATATGGAGTATCATTATTAATAGTATCACAACTGAATCGCATCCAAGTACATATCTTTATAAAATATATCTATATCTTACTAGCGTACTAGTCTGCAAACGAAGGTGGTGAACATTCAAGAGCTCCATTCAGGATAAATCTAATGGAGTTGTTTTAGCTACTTCTTTCATGAGTTGCAGGACGTCTGCACAATCCTCGCAAAGCTGCTGCGGGTCGGGAATTATGTCTTCCGATACTAATGCAAGCAGGTTTCCTTTTCCAGCGTAGCTGATGAAATGAACTACTATCAACTGCATACATCCGGGAACAATCGTTTAAAAATTGTGTATATAACTCTTAAAAACATTTCTGAATAAAAAATTGTAACAGAGAATGAGAATACTGACACGATAGTTAACGTGAGCCGTAGGAATAATGTGAGTGACGGGGTTATCACCGTATTGGATCTGTTCCACGGCCCCCATCACATTGGAGAAGCCCACTGTAGTGTTCGCACATATTTTACTGGGACTGTAAGCCATCAAGTGCAATTTCATGAAAATGTTCGTAGTTTTCCAACGAGAAACTACAAATCAATTTGATCTTATTTTGTTTCTTGTGCTTAAAATTATCTAACTCGTAAGGGCTTTCGCAGACATGTTAGAAGCCCATAACAAATATTGAAAAAAACTTTCAGATCTAACCAAATAAAACAAACTGTTGGCATAAATGACTGGGCTTAAATATCACACACTAAGGTACTTTGACCGCTTATGTGGCAGCTGTGGGCCTCTTCCTCTCGCCAGCGGAAGTCAGTAAGGTATCAAAAGCAAAAAGTGGTTGATGCAGCGGCAGACATTGGAAGCTTTGGAACAGGGTATGGACAACCATCAAACCATAATGGAAGGGAGTTTATCGTTATGGTACGCGAACTGTTTGAGCAGATGCCTCAAAGAAATGCTTGCAGGATATACACAAAATGCATTTGGTGAAAAGGATTAAGAAACTTTCAATCAAATGCGATTCACAGGCGTAAAGCCAGCCCTCGCAACCTTTGCCAGCATCCTCCCAGCCTAGGCCAAAATGGGAGCTTTGGAACAGGGTACGGACATCCATCAAAGCATAAAGGGTAGACGATTGTTTTTGGAATGTTGTAGCTGCAACTGCCCTGCTAGACGTGTATGCAAAGAAGTAGACCCAAAATATTGAAAAAAAAGAAGCTTTAACTCAATTTAAATCAGTACTCTACTCGTCATTCAAATAGAGACATTTCAATATTCAGTAACATTTTTTTGGTAAATTGGTGTATGCATCTTTAGTGAGAGGCAAGAGGGAATGGAATGTTAGTCCTTCGAAAATTCACATCTACAAAAATATATACGCCTATTCCTCATAAAATTTCACCTCCATATGTACTTTCAATTATTTTCTTTTATGAGGAGATCCCAACCACAGTTTTTATGGTCCACTTTATGGTCATGGTTTTCTTCATGGTCAACAATGTGAGGTTATTCACATTAATCTAGTCGTTTAGTATAACATATGCATAGAAGAATTTGAAATAATTGAGCCTTTAGAATCAAACAATCAAATACACATTTATGTGTTGTTCTAAACACAACTAACGGTATTCTTGCGGTCACTTTGGGAAGTATTGTCTTTCCATTCACATATGTCTTAAGGAGGTGGGTGAATTTTTCCATATCATTCCTTCATTAGCTAGATTTAGTATTTTATTTGGGAGAGATTGGTTACAATAGATAAATGTGATACCCTCTATGATACATTAATGTCTAGAAAATATGTTTGTCAAGAGAAAATTGTGAAGGTGACGAGAGATACATATGTACCTGTTTTCAAGTCAACTACTTCAAAATTGAAAATTATGTTTTCACTCTCAAAGACATTTGTTATGACTTCAAAGGTAAGGAACAACATATATAAACTCCTTATGACAAGATAGAATTCATTAATAATAACAAACTCATGTGCAAGAAAATAATCAAGAACTTTAAAAGGGAAAATAAGGAGAAAATTAAGCCCTCTTCATTGCCTCCTAATATGCCTCAAAAAAAAAAACCATCTTATAACCATTGTTCTCCACCAATAAACAATAGCATGATTTTATTCCTTCATAATTACCTAAGCAAGGATGATTTCCTCCTTATGATCCAAAGAAGAATAAGAGAAAAAATCAACAATCCCATTGTGACATCTTTTAAAGGTGCTACTTCCATATGGATTCCAAAGAAAAAATAGAACATTAAAAAAGAACAAGTGAATTTGACTCCACAAGTACAATAACAATATTACAAAGGGTCTTTCTCCTATTCTATGTATATCAAGCACATTGAATGACATCATATCATGCAAAAATTTAAAACATTAAAGGTGGTTGCAAACCACATAAATAAGATGAGAATAATGCATTAGATGATAATCCATCTAATATTATTGGTTTAGATTTGGAGCTTTTGTACTATACATACATGTCTATATACTTTATAGTATTTAAAAGTTATCTCCAAGTTGGGAGGCATATCTTTTGGCATTTTCCACTACCATAATATATATTAATAAAAAATGAACAATACTTTTATATATGATTTTAATTATGATGACTACATTTAGCATTTTTATTACATTTTACTAATTAATATTTCTCATAATGATTGCAATACTTCTAAGATATTCCAAATGATCTTATGATTACATTTTACAGCCAAGGTATTTCACACTTGAAAACTATCTTGGACACTCTCAAAGACATTTGTTATGGTTCTAAGAGTAAAGAACATTAAATAGTCGTTTCTTATGAACACAAAGAATTAAATTAATTATACCAAAGGAATCTATGACAAAGAAGCAATAATAAATTAATAAAAAAGGAAAAACAAGGAGCAAATGAAGCCCTCTTTATTGCCACCTAATGCCCCTAAGTATAAAAACCAACTTATAGTCTTTGTTCTCTACCAATAAAGAAAGAGAAATATAATTTCATTACTCCATATATCAAAATAACAATGAAAATTTCATCTTCATGCACCAAAGAAGAATAAGGAATCAACTTCAACAATCCCAATGCTTATTTGAAGAAACTAGTTCTGGACATGTGTTCCAAAGTAAAATCAAAATATTTGAAAAGAATAAGTAGAGCTCCCTCCACAAGTAAAATATCAAGATTACAAAAAATATATCTACTATTCTACATATATCAAGCATATTTAATAACATATTATATCACTATCAAATTGAAAATATTGAAAGTGGTTGAAAACCATTGAGGTGAGAGCAATATATTATATGATGGTTCATTTAACATTATTAGTCGATATTTGGAGCTTTTACAATCAATTTTTTTGGTAATTCAAGTTAGGGATGAGGGCCCTCTCTCATTCTATAATAGTATGATATAATTTACACAAAAATATTGTATTGATGATAAGCATGATTGAGACATTACATATTTTCTATAACCAAAATGGATGTAGGACAAGATAGTGATAAAACCCAAGATAAAAAGATAAAAAAATGATAAAATGGTTGAGAAAGCAAGCCACACAAGTAGACTAGAATCATTAAAAAATATAGAAACAGTAAAAACAATGATTGAAAGAAATACAAAAAGGAGATTATATGTTCCACGGGGGATTATCTATATATAAAATTTTATTAGATATTGTCATAATTGATAAACGTAGAATTGTAGGTTTCATCTTTCTATTTCACCCAAACGATTATTCATTGCATAAACTTAATGGCCTAAACCACCTTTTTGATGTCAAATATTTTCTTGATCGAGCATCTCTTGAGTTTATAGAGTGCCAAAACATCCAATAATGGGTTGTACAAACCTACCAAACCTTTGATAACCTTAAAATTTACAATTGACTTATCCAACACGACAATCTAGTCCCAATGCCATGAATACTGTCAATATAAGAAAACCCATGGCATTAAAATCCTTTGGTGAGATCCATACCAAGCACATCTAAAATGGAAACTTATAACCATATTGGAAGAAGAAAATTCTTCTCAATATAATTTTTTGATCTCCACATGGATGGCCATCTACTATAATTCACCACCAAAGTGAATGAGAAAATCCATTGAGATTTTATTACTACCACAAAGAGCCTAGAGAGGAGAGGGAGTGTGTGAAATTAATAATTATCATAGAGCTAAGGAGTGATAACCAAATGGAAAAAAATAATTTGTAAGGTCAAAACCTTGTCAAACTAAACCAAATGTGCGGGAAGTATTACTCCAACATAAGAATTGATTGGTACATGAGGCCAAGGAATGCACACAGATGGTGGAATGATTGTAGCAACATATGTTAGTGGTCTTATATCTTTCTAAGGATAAATATTACCATTGATAATTTTTTAATAGCAATAAAAATACCAAGATTGGATATGATATATCTTAATGACAATATTTGAGTAAATTGGATCAAAGTATGTAGCAAGGCTAGAAAAAAAAAAAATTAGATTCTTTAGATGATGTGCTAGATTGCTTAATTTGTGAGTAATTAATGACATTAATTTAAATAAATATGATTACATTCTCCTCACATGTGTAATAAATCCAACAAAAAAATTGACAATAAATTTTAGATTTGTGAATTTGAAAAAAAATATTGTACAATCTTAGATTAACCAAGTTTTTACATTAACAATAACAACTTAGAATATAAAATAAAGCTAATAAATGAAAAATAAACTCTAAAATGATTTTCTTATATTCAATGGGTTTGAAATACATCAAAATAAGTTGTAGGAATAACATAAACAACATAAAAAAAATATAGAAATAATAAACTAAAATTGCTATGCTTAAACCCACAACAAATAACTTTAGAAAGCATAAACTTGAATATTTAGAATCTTCTAACTTTAAAATCTCATTCATAATCTTTGAGTGAGATTGTCCTACATGACCAATGTATTATCACCAACTCTTATATTAATTGTACCACCTTTTATAACAATATCTTATAACATAAGTAGTTTATAGTAGGCACGATTTTGATTAAGGTTTTGATTCTAAAATTTCTTAGTATTGTAATGTCGTAGAATTGCATCTAGGGGTAATTCCACATTTTTGCACTTTTTCCTAGCATTTATGACACCTTAGAGCATTAATGAAAAAAATCCCATGAGTCAAAATTTCACAATTCTAACTGCATGTAGACTTGTGGCAGAGCAACAAAAGCCTAACGACACGTTTCCCAAAAATCTAGGCTTTGGATGCCTATGTGGCATACAAATGTCTGCTCGGTGCACTAGCATCCTGGCGGTTTTCTGAGTTTGAAACAAGGAATCTGGAATCTTGACTCTCTCGACACGTGTCCTAGTAGTAATATTTTAGATGTAACGACTCTTTTTTGCCCTTGCATGCATCAAAAACCCCTTCCTTGTTCTCATTTGGGGTTCGAAGTCATTCATTCAAGCTCTCCTAACATTTTTCTCCATCTTTGAGTTCTCTTCATTGTCGATAGTAACACTCTCATAGGAAAAGCCATGCTAGACTGAGGTCCTTCCAATAGCAACAACTCTCAAGAAAGCACTCAACAGTGCATTCGTGTGCTTCGAAGAGGGTCTAGGCTCGTGGGTAACGCTCTCTCTCACTTTCCTTTCGTACTTGTTCATTTACTATTTTCTATCATAATGGTCATGAACTTAGTGACATCAATATGAGTTCTTATTTTTTTAGTGTCATAATGGTCTTGAGAATACATAGCATAAAAATGATATCTAAAAATTGTGGAGTCTTTTCATTTATGGTTGTTTTGGAAGTTTTTGTTACATGTTTAACTATTGAGGTGCCATCTATCTCTCAAATGATTTGGGATAACATTGACCATGTAATTAGAAGAAATTTTAGAGTATCTTACATCTCATTTGATCCCATAATCATTATAAAATGATTAATCTACTCACATGCTATTGGTTTTTTCTACAAAGTTTCAAATTGATTACCTTGATCGTTAACTTATATTTACTACATAACTTTATTCTCATTAGTTAAAATAATTTTTCATGGTGGGACATACAAAGTTTTTTCTTGAAGGAAATTTTATTTCATTATAATTGTGACTAAAAAGATCTTGTAAATTAAGCTGGATAGTTTAAGGAATATCACATACTTAATGGGCAAGCTCTCTTTGTGTCAAATCAAGATTACATGTCAACCATTCATTTCACCTCCCATAAATTCCCCTTGGTTTTACAATTAAATTAATTTTCCTCTGGCTTGATCATGAACACTTAATCATATAACCATCTACCACTATAGATGCTTAATTTAACTAGTATGAGTTTCAAACAAACACTAAAATCACCCATGAGTTCTTGAGCTCAACAATAATTTCACTCAATAGGACTAGAAAGTTACTTGTAAGAAGTTCATAATGACTTAAAATAAATTAAGTTAATGTTCCATCAATCCCTACTTTCCTAGCTATAGATAAATTGATTGGGATTAAGTAAATAAGAAAAATATAGTTCTTAAGAGTCTTCCAAGTCTATTGGGTCTTCATCAACCTTGTCCATGTGTATATCTTGTGCATCATCATTACTCTATTCTACATCCATATCTCTTTGTTGATTGTTTTTCATTGCCTCCAACATCCCATAAAGGTAACACATAATTTTCTCGAGATATTTTATTCTAGGTGCTTATTTCCTTCATCATATAAAGACAATAACTCATCTACGTTTTATTATCCTTCCTCAACACTCTTCTTATAAAAAATGACACCATAAATTCTATACAATGATCCACACATTGGAAGACATCTACACTAACTTCTACCTATCCTCAAATTTTAAGGAGGATATAAATCTCTTGGTTGTAAACTTTAGTGAATGTCATATAATGCTTTCACCTCTCCACAAGCCAAACCTTAGATTAGATGAGACAAGATTTGATACAAATGTAATACAAGGTCTTGAGTGAAGGTATGCCCAATCACATAGAAAATAGAATCATAATGAAGAATGCACCTATAACAAGGAAAGAAACACAAGGAGATGGTATGAGAATAATTCTTTTCAATAAGTTGAATGACAAAGATTATAACTTTTAGATAAAATGCATAATTATTCAAACTCGACTATATATTTCAGTTCAAATCCTATTGTAAGGCCTACAAGAATACCTTGACTATTAGACAAAACTACAATTTATTAAATTTTATAATGATATTTTAGTGGCCAAAACCCACTAATTTTCATTAATGTAGTCTACTCCAACATTCAAATTTATGAACTTTTTCTAATGCAAATTAAAGACATAAAATCTATTACTAATCTAAAAAATGTAGTAGTTAATGTTGATTGGATCATCCAATGACATGCAATAATTTTAACTATTGGTCTTGTTTGATTGCCATCTATTTCTCATGCACAACTGACATGTGGACATTCATTGACTATCACTATTTGTGCTTAATATTCTTGTTATTATTCATATATAATGTTATTTTATAAAATTTATGGATCACTCATGGCACAATGCATGTCATTGCATGATCTTCCTTCTTCCACATACATGCTAAATCTTACTCACAAAACTTCATGAGTTGTAAGATTTCACTTTCCTTGACCATATGCCCTTATATCAATAGGAAAATAGACATCACTATATCAAGTACTAATCTTGCTAATGTAAGTGAATTGATGTTTTGTATTAGAGTGTGCCATGAAGTGTTAGCTTGATAATTGATGGCAACTGCTAGAATAAAGTTGAATTTTCATTGATATATGATGTGATTGAATGATGCATATGCAAATCAAGAGAATTTTTTTTCAATGCTTTGTCCAAACATTGTTTTTATAATGATACTCTCCATAATGTGAAAATGCTTGAGGATGACATTTTTAAATATACTTTCTAGATATATGAAATTAAAATTTGACACTTTTATAAGTGATAATCCATTAGATTAAGGAATTGTCAAAATTGAAATGTGAAATTTTAGACTAAAATAAATGACAAATTACAGTTTTAAAATTTTATTGAAGATGAGTAAGTTATTCAAATAAGAAAAAACAAGATTTTAAACAAGAAAATAAAACATACTATTTTACTAAACTAAATTCTAAATTAATAATATAAATAATACATTCAAAACTTTAACCCAAATAATATCAAGCTATCTCATAAACTTATATACTCTAATTTTTTTCTTTTAAATGAAAAATAGAGTGACATCCTCCAATTATAATGTTGAGTAAACTTAATATCTCTGCAAATACGAAACCACATATTTATTATAAATGTTAACAATGTTTCAATTTTTGGGTCTACTTGTAACGCCTCGTCGCACAAACCCCAAAGGAACAACTAAAAATGCAACATTTTTTTTTTAAAGAACATCAGAATGTACTTAAGTATTCCAACATAACACTATTCCAAGTTGCACAACCAAATCCCTTGGGGTACACGAAGTGACATTACTAAACTAACCCATAACAAAGATAATAGATTAAACATTAAATAACCAATAACATAAATCCATTCATCCACAACATCATTAAGATATTCATTCATGATATCCATAAAGATATAAATATGCCAATTAAAACCATACATGCAAATCACAAATAAATTGATCATGCAGACATTAAGTATATATATATATATATATTTCCATAGATACAACATAACATGTTCAGTAATTAAAAATGGTAGTTCAAGAATGATTACATGGTATGAATATACATTACATTAGTCTGATAGTACATCATAATGAACACATTTACAAAATTACATAAAAGTTTTCCCAACACACGTGGGAGAGATACATCAATAAATGAAATACAACAATAGTACAAATACACATCTAGAACATATGAATCATGGATCAACCACATCTGCAAATCCCTGCATTGAATGGTACAACTACATCCAAAGGGGACCCAATGGGGTGCGTAGCATGTTCCACCCAACCACCCCCGTGCTAGGAGTAAACAAGGAAGGAACCTCGACCAAGCACATCTAACAGTAACACAAGACTAACTCTAGACAAGATAACATAATATCAAAAGACCACTCACAAAACTAAACAACAATAAATCACCAAAAGACATAATAATAGACCACTTCTAGAGGACTTCAATAAAACAACACAAATGGAATGCTAGAGGAGAGTGTCATCGCATGGTTTCACATGGATTATCCAGAAAACCTATCACAAGGTGCCACCTCCATCTATACATGGATTATCCATACAACCTAGTTCAAGGTGTCACCTCCATCTATGGTTCTCCTGACAACCTATCTCAAGGCGCTGCTCCATAGGGTTACTCATGCGGAATCGTTAACCCCTCGTGAAGACAAGGCAATGACCATGCCAACCACGACCTTCTCAGTCCCCTTTAGTTTGTGATAGCACTAACATGCGGACAAGGCATCATAATTATCTTATTAATGTTTAACCACCCACCAATAATTAATTACTTAGGTTATCACTGATTACTCTAACTCTATGTGGGTTACCCTAACAAACCCTTTGTGCGACGACCCCCACTTAGAGCCACTCTCTCTAGACACTCAACACAAAATATCCAACACAAAAGGATTGTACCAACAAGAATTACTGAACCAACAAATAGAACATCCGTGAGGCATAACCATTTCGCCAAAAACATATGAAACACATCCATAAAATGGTACAATCCATGTGCAACTCAAATCACAACCATAGTCAAAATATAGGCCAAAATTCAAATTACAAGATCAAATATAACATCAGTATCCCCACCTCTAGAAGTTCCTAATCAACAACTTAAGTTCCTATATCAGGATAAAATAACTCTAGGGTTTTCCCGCAAGACAAAACCTGGATAAAAGAAAACCACAAATGATTAAATGAATGATCTCAAGAGAAAACAATTACTTAAAGCAATGCCATAAAAATCATTTTAATACACAACTAATTTTGCCAATTAAATAAATCAATAGCTCGAGGAAATCCGATTTAATTCAAAGCACATAATTTATTTCTAATTTGCACAATTACATTATAACATTGCAATTTTCTTAAAATTATCATATTAAATTCATATTCCCAGCATGTCAAATCTGCTACACACATTGCAGACACACTGTGAAAGGAAATTGCGGGGTAGCAGGGCGCTCACAAGCGAGTGATGCTACTCTGTCCCTTCACCAAGACTCACTAACAACTACATCAGAAAACATAGCATCATAGAATCACAACATTGGCATATACATTATTAAAGAAAAACCATAGCATAATCAAATAATCTAAACACCACATGAAGTATCATAAATCATCATAATAATGTCAAGTGTAGTAACCAACTAAACTATGAATCCACACACTCAAGTCGGTGAACTAATCACCATCACAAACCAGTATCAATCCAACACATAAGAGTAACAAATAGTAGCAACTTGAGTATCAGCAACATGGGGGCATTACACTACTTCTTTGCATACACGTCTAGTAGGGCAATTGCAGCTACAACATTCCAAAATAGAATCATCTATCCTTTATGCTTTGATGGATGTTTGTACCCTATTCCAAAGCTCCCATTTTGGCCCAAGCTGGGAGGATGCTGGCAAAGGTTACGAGGTTTGGCTTTACGCCTGTGAATCACATTTGATTGAAAGTTTCTTAATCCTTTTCACCAAATGCATTTTGTGTATATCTTGCAAGCATTTCTTTGAGGCATCTACTCAAATAGTTCATGTGCCATAACGATAAACTCCCTTCCATCATGGTTTGAAGGTTGTCCATACCCTATTCCAAAGCTTCCAATGTCTATCACTGCATCAACCACTTTTTGCTTTTGATACCTTACTGGCTTCATATTTTATGCAATCAAATGCATCCAAGGACTTCGGCGCGGGAATAGTTTCAATTTAAAATTAATAGAGACTATTGTTTAAACAGGAACGAAAACATACTTTGGTGAGAGGAAGGGACCCACATCTACCACATAAGCGGTCAAAGTACCTTACATGTGATACTTAAGCCCAAACAACATAAATAGCTGTTAATTGAAACAAGAGAAGTATCACCTTAGTTGGCATGTGTTTCGTTAAGCTGTATGTCAATGATGCCTTGTAAGAGAGATTCTTCCACCTAGCCAGGCTTAACCAACATACTCTAAGTAGTTGACTACTTAGGTGGTCGAGTCTATGTGGGGCCTTCTTAACGCATGCTTTTCTGTGCCTCTTAACTTAAGCTTTTTCACATCTTGGTTGCAGTTCAGATTTACTGTTCCCATTTTTGTACGCTTTTGCAGTTGTCCTTTCCACCATTTGAAAGATTGCACAGTTTTAACGATATATTTTAATTTTAGTCCCACATTCATTCCTTACAAAGATTAGGATCAATGCAGCTCTTTATATCAAGAAACCCTATTAAAAGCATGGAGTCAGCATACAGGAAAAATATTAGAAGATAGAAATTGATAGGTGTTTCACAGAACGTGTCAAATAATTATTTTATATTTAATATTTAAATGATATATTTATTTTACTTAATTTGTATATATTAGGTAATAATTATTTAATTAAAATAACTGTATTTTAAAAATTAATATTAGTTGTCAATATTTATAAATTTAATGTTTTCTAATGATTATTACTCATATTTATTAAAATACATATTTAATAACATATTATTTATATTTGGTAGGAATAATGGGAATAATGGGAACCTTTACCTTTTTGAGAAAAAATGGAATAATGGGACCTTACCTTGTTTGGTAGGAATGTGGAGCTCAATGGAAATATGATAGCTAAAGTGACGGGTTTGTCTACTGATGGGAAGAAGTTTTTTAGGGACAAGGTTTTTTCTGACGATGCTGTTATCAGATTTCCAAAATAAGAAAAAGCAACGCTAAATCTTGTGAAAATAGCTAACAGCTACTTTGAAGCCGACACCATAAAAGCCCTTTGGAGAAAGGTCCTACGGGTCATCATGGAGTACATAATGGTGGATGGTCATTTCACTAGGGTCTATGTTGATTCAAGATAGCTTCGGTCAGATATAAATGATGATTGCATTCATGCATCATCATCATTTATATTTAACCTAAGTGTTCTTAACCTCAAAAAAAGGAAAATAAAATAAGTTTTGTGGATTTCTGATGATGATCAAAATATTGCATATCAGAATTCATTCCTTATAATTCTTGTGTGTTAATAGATCTCATATTAGTTTAAGAAATAAACAATGAACTGTTAAGGGAGCCTGCACGCTCAAGGGACGCACCCCATGAGTGGACGTGTCTCCACTCTATGGAGACACGTCCTTTCATGAGATGCGTCTCTCCTTGAGGCATGTCTCCCTCATATATATGAGACCTCTTGCTGTTATTTGTAGACATTGAAGTCAATTAATGTTTTGCATTCAGTGCATTCAAATTCAGAAGTAAGAAATCTGACTTAGTATTATTATTACATAGAATTTAAGTCTTAGAATTTCCATAGGTCTTTTAGGATCCAGTTCTGATTAGATTTGATATACATTAGCATGGTATCAGAGCCAAGTTGAGTGAATCCAAATAAAATCTAGATATCATAATACTTAGGAAAATTCAAATTTTTTGAAAAAATAAAATAAAATTGAATTCACATCACACTCTTCATTATGTCAAGTGTGATAAAATTTGAAGATCGTCTTGCAGGAGTAGACAACTTCACATCATGGAAAATTAGAATCATGATGATCCTTAAAGAGAATAAATTAGACTCACTTGTGAGAGAAAATAAAAGGGAACTAGAGGCTGATCCTGAGAAAACTCATTGGATTGAAAACAATGAAAAAGCCATGAAAATCTTAGTAGATGCAGTTAGGGATCATATAGTTCCCATCCTAGCAAAACATGAAACTGCATATCATATGTTCAAATCTCTTGAGAGTACCTATGAGATCAACAACACCAGTAGGACTCTTGCATTAAAGAGACAAATCAACAATGCCCAAATAAACAAAGGAGAGTCCATTAATGTATACTTCATGAGGATCATTGAACTAAGGGATCAATTATCCACAATTGGATATCAGATTGATAGCAAAGAGTTAACTCTAATTGCACTAGGAGGCCTACCAAACTCATGGGAGTCATTTGTTCAAGGAATAAGTGCAAGATCTAAACTCCCTAAGTTTGATAGCCTAAGAACTTGTTAGCTCTCAAAACGCAGGCAAGGATACCTCAAGAGGTTGCCAATCTCTTGGTACATTTTAGGGTAACAGAACAAGGTTTGAAATAATTAAACCTTCTACTCTTCAGGTGTTGCTAGACCTAGGTGGGTGTACCTATAACGGATGAAGTAGACTTAACCTATGATCTTCCTTCCCACAACAATTTATCCGCAATGGCATATGGAAGTGGACACAATGGATCAAACTTGGAATAAATTGTATACTAAAATGAAGACTAAATCCTAATATGCTCAACTAATAGATGTAAAAAAATATGAATGAGACTGAATGATGTGAATGGTGAGACTAGTGCCTTATAGGGTATGCAGAGTCAAGAGAAATCTGAGATAAGTACTTTGTTCTGGCAAGAATTCAAGTTGTTTAGCATATGATTTGGTTTATAGCTTGTATAAACATGCAATATTATAATTATTGAGTTCTTCTTAAATGATCCAATTGATATCTTCTAATTACTATGATCAACCTAGAGGATTTAATCTTTACTAGAAAGAACTAATTAATTGATCACACAATTACAGCAAATGTGTACTAACAAACTGGAGGTAAACTTGTTACACCAATTCAAACAATCAGAGAACATCACAATTGGAGACAACTTCGATAATATTTTCAATAAACATGACCAAAAAATGATACCAAAAACAATTGTAACACATCAAAAGACTTCCATTGATATCTCCATGATTTTACATATGCAACATAATCTAATTTTTTTTTTTTTGTGGAACCTTGTGTTCCTCTGAAATGTATCTATTCTATCCTATTGTTTTACCTACCTCCTCATTTACAATTGAGAGTGATTATTTATACATTAGTATCTGAACAGGCACATCGTTTCATATTCTAATATTGGCAAACAGTTGCAATTAGGAATTTTCATGTCGGCCACAGTGCATAAGACTTCATCAATCATTCGTTGTAACATCCCCGTGAGTATGCCGAAGGAAACAATATCACTAATCATCCCTTTGGTCTTATGTGCCTCGCCATAACACATCCGAGTCGTGAAGACATCATATCGAAAACCCCTAAAACCACTTTTGTCTCCCGCACGTCGGTATAGCATTCCGTTTGTCACAACGAAGCCATATAGTATTCTTTTATTCCCTTTCAGTTTCATCTTCGCATTCATTATAGCTCATCTGGGATGGTGAGATATCACATAGATTAGAATACGTTTTGTCGATATGTACTTCTTGTGCCTTCCATTCGCTGAGACCCAAGGAGCCTCTCACCAAAATGCACCTTGTTCTAACTCATTGTCGCTATAACTTAATGGTGTCGGGAAGACCTTATAGAGAATCCACCTTGTTCCGCCGAAAGTTCCTTTATCTCCCGAGTCACCAAGACAACAGTTTACTCCTACTAACAAAGTCCCCCTATGCTGATGACCCCCATCACATCTTATCGGCAAGACATTTCAGTTTTCTTACCGATTGAGTCCACCTATCGCTAGTTGGTAAGACAATGCTCAATCACCAAGACCACTTGCCAAAAACCTTTAGCTTGGCTGAAACATTTCCACATGCGCAATTCGAAGAGACAAAATTATTTCACTATGACCTTACACCGATACTCATCAATTTGGCTGAAATGAATACTTGTGCACAGTCGGTATGACATGTGGAGATTGTCGTGACGTTATAATGATGCCTCATTCCTTTGCCGATAGAACCTTTGATATGCCTTTCGACAAGACATTCATATTTTGCTATGACCTTCACTTGAATATGACTCCTATGCCGATATGTGTCTTTCAAACACGGGTCGGTGAAACATGATGCGTTCGGTGAAGCATTACACCAATGATCCTAACTCATGCCGATATGAACACTCCCGTCACCAAGACGATGAAACTATTATGCCGATAACTGCCAGTGAATGAAATTTAGTCACCATGACATTAAAATGTCTTGCCAATAGGCAACACAGACGTTTTGCTAGCAGAAGACACAACATGGATTGGGGAGAGCCTAATGAACTCACGCCGATAGGAACCAAAATGCAAAAGATGCGTGACTCAATGGATTCGATGGGAAACATGGGAAAAATATGAGCAAAATGATATGAAAATAAACCCCTACATTTATGAAAAGGATTCCAGTGGAAACTTAAGGTTATGGAAAACATGTGAAAAAGCTCAAAAATTTGTAGTTCCAACAGTGGCTCTGTTTGGGGATGAATGATAGTCAAATCATTGCAAGGATCTAGAATCTTTGGGTGAGCAGACCAAACCAAACACAAAATGAACCAGTGAGAAAAATAGAAATGGAAATGAAGCATGAAGGAATGAATGCAAAATGAATGCAAGATGGAGGTGAATGCAAAATGGAAATGCACCAGAACCCTAAACTACTATGCATGGAAAAGAAATTTAGAAAGGATACACAAGAGTTGTCCATGCACTGGCAACCCTCAATCCTTCATGTTTCAATTTCACCTTTCTTGAGCTATTACAATCTGAAACTCAAACCAAGCCTTCCCCTATCAAACACCTGGTTTTGTGTTGAGTTCATCAAATTCTTCTTGAAAATACTCATGTAATCCTTCCTGTCACTATTATTGCAAGTTCTTAGAGTATCATCATGCTCGGTTTGGCCCAACATCCCTACACCATCTTGTAGTTCAAATTCTTCAACATCTTGGGACAAACCCCTGTTATTTTCAACATTCAAGATGCATGCATATGAAATACAATATTCCTTATTATCTTTCTCACTATTATGGATCATAAAGCATTCACTTAGCTGTATTAAAATTTCACAATCAAAGTGCCCCTCTTGAGAAACAAAAATTATGTCAGACCAACATTGTCTAAAACAAGCAAATCTGAAACCCTTTGCATTTCTTTGATACCCCTATGACTCAAACCTTCAATATTAAGCATATATGAACCAATCAAATATGGAACATTATCATCCTTGGTATGTAGACAAATGTCTTCTCCACATGAGTTAGAAATTTCAAAAACACATACCTCATTCTGAATAGACACATGCATTTGGCCAACCTCAAAGATTTCACTATCAACTTGAGAAAAGCACTGAGAATCATATGAATCATTGCACAAAAAAATTTCACGGTCAAAACAAATGCAAGTTGGATAAAGAACTTCAGGATCAACTTCATGTGTATATCTTTGATAGTCAAGAGTCAACAAATCTAAAATTTTCTCATAGCTGAGTAAACACGTTTCCACATTTTCATTATTACAGTCATACTCATCACTTTTGTCATCATCAAAAAGAGGCCCAGGATCAACTGAGAATGAAAATTTACTAGCAATGTCACTTGTTCCATAACTTGACACATCACTTTGTTTATCTAAATATACCTTTTGCTCAACATCAAGTGGATCTGAAAATACCTGAAATTCATTATGGGGAAAACCTTTGCAAAAAATTATATGATCCTCTTTTAAATCTTTATCATGCCATGGGCCTGAAATTTTTTGGAAACCATTCTCAAATTTACAACCCTCCTCTTCATTGCATGTATCGTTGTAGCTTTCAACTGTAGCTAAAGGCATTGTAAATTCACTATCAACATTTCCCATTGCCTCTTCATCCTGATCCTCATAAGAGATAAAAGGATCCCCTTGTTGTAGATCAAAATCCTCAGGTCTATCTTCAAAATATAAACACTCATTTGATCCCTCATAACACACACTACTCTCCCTGTCACAATCTGTCAAGCAAGAGAGATATCTTGTACCTTCATCTTTATTATGCAAGCTATCACAGGAATCATACTGACTTGCACATACCTCATCATCTATTGGATGCATTTCTTGATCAATTCCTCTATACTCATCAGAAATACAACAATTGCAATCAACATTGGCAGTGTCCCCATACCCTTTCCTCTCCATGGCATCAATGAACTTATTCAAGTGATCACAAACTTGCTATATTGATAATTCTAACCAGTGAACTAAATTAGGCTCCCATACCTTTCTGAATTGCTTAGTAAACATGGTCCTTGTAGGCCTATGGTGAGAAGGTAATTGTATACAAATTTCTCTCATTCTATTGTATAGATAAGTGAAATCTTCTCCACCATACCTCCTTATGTCAAGAAAAGCATCCCAAAGACTTTTGAAATATTCATCATCTCTAGATTGTTGGTTCTGATACATACCTTGTTGCAGATTCTGGCTAATATCTCCAAGTGAATCAGAATTGTGTTGCCCTTGACATTGATAACATTGAAATTCTTGATAACTACCAATTGCATTTGATAGTGATCGAACTAGCATTCTTGATAATTTACCAATCTTTGTCCAGAAAGGATAAGAATTTTCTTGCTTTAATGGCTGTGGAGGATAAGTGCTCTATTGTGCATGATATGTATCACATCCATTGAAGAAATTTCAATTTGTAATATCAGGTGCTTGAGGGGCCCAATATCTTCCTACACTGTATATTCATTCTGGTCCAATTGCAGCCTTTTCCTCTACCATTCTTCTATTTCCTTTCTCTGAGACTCATACAATGCTTTGACCTCCTCAAAAGTTAAAGATTCATAATCAACTTGAGGAGTGTCATGATCAATAGGTCCGCCCTGATTACCCTCCATTTTTAGATCATTGAGGATCTTTTTCCTATCATATTTGAACAAATGAAATGTTTCTTTCAGAGTTGCCACCTACTTTTCCAAAAGTAGGAAAATGATTACTTTTGATCTTTTCCCCAATGGAATCACCCCTTTTGAATCTTCTCAAATTATAACCTTTTCTTTAATGACTCTATAATGTGGTCTTCAACCGAATTTTCTGATATGTTTCCCCAACAGAGTCACCAATTTGTTAGCTCTCAAAAACGTAGACAAGGATACCTCAAGAGGTTGCCAATCTCTTGGTACATTTTAGGGTAACAGAACAAGGTTTGAAATAATTAAACCTTCTACTCTTCAGGTGCTACTAGACCTAGGCGGGTGTACCTATAACGGATGAAACAAACTTAACCTATGATCTTCCTTCCTACAACAATTTATCCGCAATGGCATATGGAAGTGGACAAAATGGATCAAATTTGGAATAAATTATATACTAAAATGAAGACTAAATCCTAATATGCTCAACTAACAAATGTAAAAAAATATGAATGAGACTGAATGATGTGAATGGTGAAACCAGTGCCTTATAGGGTATGTAGAGTCAAGAGAAATCTGAGATAAGTAATCTGTTTTGGCAAGAATTCAAGCTGTTCAGCATATGATTTGGTTTATAGCTTGTATAAACATGCAAGATTATAATTACCGAGTTCTTCTTAAATGATCCAATCGATATCTTCTAATTACTATGATCAACTTAGAGGATTTAATCTTTACTGGAAAGAACCAATTAATTGATCACACAGTTATAGAAAATGTGTACTAACAAAATGGAGGTAAACTTGTTACACCAATTCAAACAATCTAAGAACATCACAATTGGAGACAACTTCAATAATATTTTCAATAAACACAACCAACAACTGATACTAGAAACAATTGCAACACATCAAAAGACTTCCATTGATATCTCCATGATTTTACATATGCAACATAATCTAATTTTTTTTTTTTTTTGTGGAACCTTGTGTTCCTCTAAATTGTATCTATTTTATCCTACTATTTTACCTACCTCTTCATTTACAATTGAGAGTGATTATTTATACATCAGTATCCGAATAGACACATCGTTTCATATTCCAATATCGATAAACATTTGCAATTAGGAATTTTCATGTCGGCCACAATGCATAAGACTTCATCAATCATTCGTTGTAACATCCCCATGAGTATGTCAAAGGAAACAATATCGCTGATCATCCCTTTGGTCTTATGTGCCTCGCCGTAACACATCTGAGTCGTGAAGACATCATATCGAAAACCCCTAAAACGCCATTTGTCTCCCGCGCGTCACTGTAGCATTCTATTTGTCACAATGAAGCCATTTAGTATTCTTTTATTCCCTTTCAGTTTTGTCTTCGCATTCATTATAGCTCATCTGGGTCAGTGAGATATCACAGAGATTAAAATACGTTTTGCCGATATGTACTTCTTGTGCCTTCCATTCGCTGAGACCCAAGAAGCCTCTCACCGAAATGCACCTCGTTTTAACTCACTGTCTCTGTAACTTAATGGTGTTAGGAAGACCTTATAGAGAATCCACCTTGTTCTGCTGAAAGTTCTTTTATCTTCTGAGTCGCCAAGACAATATTAAACTCCTGCCGACAAAGTCCCCCTATGCTGATGACCCCCATCACATCTTATCAGTAAGACATTTCTATTTTCTTACCGACTGAGTCCACCTATCGCTAGTCGGTAACACAATGCTTAATCGCCAAGACCACCTGCCGAAAACCTTTAGCTTGGCCGAAACATTTCCACACACGCTAGTCAGAGAGACAAAATGTTTTCACTGTGACCTTATGCCAATACTCATCAATTTGGCTGAAATGAATACTTGTGCATAGTCGGTATGACATGCGGAGATCACCGTGGCATTATAACGATGCCTCAATCCTTTGTCGACAGAACCTTTGATACACCTTTCAACAAGACATTCATATTTCCTTGACCTTCACCCAAATATGACTCTTATGCCGATATGTGGCTTTCAAACATGGGTTGGTGAAACATGACGCATTTAGTGAAGCATTACACCGATGATCTTGACTCATGCCCATATGAACACTCCCATCGCTGAGACAATGAAACTATTATGCCGATAATTGCCAGTGCATGAAATTCAGTCGCCATGACATTAAAATGTCTTGCCAATAGGCAACACAGATGTTTTGCTAGCAGAAGACACAACATGGATCGGGGAGAGCCTAATGAACTCACGCCGATAGGCACCAAAATGAAAAAGATTCCCAACTCAATGGATTCGATGGGCAACATGGGAAAAATATGAGAAAAATAATATGAAAATAAACCCCTACATTTATGAAAAGGATTCCAATGGAAACTTAAGGTTATGGAAAACATGTGAAAAGGCTTAGAATTTTATAGTTCCAATAGAACTAACTGCCTTCAAGAAGAAACAAGACTCTCCTCGAAAGAAAATAAACAGAAGAACATAGATGAAGACATTCATGTTCTCAACACATCATCTAATAAAAGGAATAAGAAAAAATCCTTCAAGAGAGCATCTTTCAAAAGAAATAGAAATTCCAATGGAAAGGGATCTTCTAAGAAGAAAGACATCTCTCAAGTGCAATGATTTAGATGTGATCAATATGGCCAATATGCAATGAAGTGCCCTAATAGATCAAAGCAACAAGCATCTCTTTCCAAAGTAGGAAATACAAATTCAGATCATGAATCTAAGAACTTTGTGTTCTATACAGCCTTATCTAGTCAAGTATCTAAGAATATCAACAACTGGGTGATTGATAGTGGTTCTTCGAGGCACATCATAGGGTTTAGAGAACACTTAGACACTTTGACTGAAGAGTCTAATGAAGAAGTAACAATTGGGGATGATTCTACACATCAAGTAAAAGGGGTTGGAACTTGTTCCATCACATTTAAATCTGGTCTCCCTTCAACTCACTAGAGTCTTATTTGTACCTAGAATAAAGAGGAATCTAATATCCATCTCTACCCTTGAAGACAATGGATATAGAGTTACCTAAGTTATGGATGGAAAAGTTCTAGCATGGCCTAAAAACTCAACTATCAAGAAAGCCCTAACCATAGGTGTAAGACAAGGGTACCTTTACAAACTATGCACTAAAGTTAAACAAGCCCTTACCCTTGACACCTTTGAGTCAAATGAGATCTAGCATAGAAGATTAGGAAACATTCATTTTCATGCCCTATCTTCTATGGAAAAACTTGTAACAGGCTTACCTAAGTTAAAATCATCTCATGAAGGAACTTATAAAGGTTGTGCTTTAGGAAAGAATACAAAGGGATCCTTTCCCAATAGTTTGAGCAAAACCCTAAATGTGTTAGAACTGGTTCACTCAAACCTATGTGGACCCATGTCTATACCTTCTACAGCAGGATTTCTATACTGTCATATTTATAGATGACTTCTCTAGGAAAACCTGGATCTATTTCCTTAAGTGTAAAGAGTCAATAGAGATCCTCAAAAGTTTCAAAGAGTTCAAAGCACTTACGGAAAACTTCTCCGGGAAGAAAATAAAAACCTTAAGGATGGACAATGGGAAATAATACACCTCTAAAATTTTTAAGGAATTCTGCATGAGTGTTGGAATTAAGAGGGAGTTCACAGTTGCCTACAATCCTCAACAAAATGGGGTTGCTGAAAGGAAAAATAGAACCATTGTAGAAGCTACTAAAGCAATGTTGCTTGACCAAAACATTGAAACCTCTTTCTAGGTAGAAGCCTCTAGGACTGCTATCTACATCCAAAATAGATGTCCTCATTCTCATCTTCATAACAAAACTCTTGAAGAAGCCTTCACTGGCATAAAACCTGACATTAGTCACTTTAGGATTTTTGGTTGCCCCATCTATATTCATGTGCCCAAGGAGAAGAGATTCAAACTAGAACCTTCCGGAAAGAAAGGGATATTTATGGGATATAGTGAAACCTCCAAGGCCTACAGGATATTCATACCTAGGAATCTAATCAAATTGTATTGAGCAGAGATGTCATCTTTGAAGAAGACATTGCATTCAAAAGGGCAAGAAGTTCTAGTGAGATAGAAAATTATTCACCTAGGGTATTAGAAGTGGAACCTACTCTTGAGATTCAGAGGGAGTATCCTGAGGAAATGCCAAATAAACTTCAATCTACTTTAGATGAGAATAAAAATGACAATGGCAAGAAGAGGACACTTTGGGCTAGAAAGATGATCAAAGAAGTTGAGAATCATGTAGCACCTAAAGGAATGTTTAGGGAGAGTAAAAGACCCAAACGGTTCTCAAACTATGTTGCTTTAATGAATGACATCATAAATTCAGAACCCTCCAGTGTTTCAAAAGCCTTCAAACATCAAGTATGGAAGGATGCAATGACAGAAGAGTATCAGTCTATTCTAAAAAATGATGTATGGGATATAGTGCCTAGACCAAAAGAGAAATTTGTCATGAGTCTCTTCTAAATGGCTCTTCAAAATCAAACATGCTGCTAATGGTAGTATAGAAAAACATAAGGAATGTTTTATGGCAAGAGGTTTCTCACATAAGGAAGGCATTGATTATGAAGAAACATTTGCACCTGTTGCCCGATACACATTTGTGAGAGTAGTGATAGCCATTGTAGAAGCTAAAGGATGGAAGATCCACCAAATGGATGTAAAAATTGCCTTCCTAAATGGAACCATTGAAGAGGAAGTCTATCTAGAACATCCTAAAGGTTTTGTGATACATAAACTTGACTCACATGTATGTAGACTAAAGAAAGCAATGTATGGACTTAAACAGGCTCCTAGGGCCTGGTATGAAAGAATTGACAGCTACCTCTTGGGACTAGGATTCTCCAAGAATGATGCAGACTCAAATCTTTACTTTAAAGTAACCAAAGGTGATATGTTAATGTATTTTATATGTTGATGACCTACTGATAATAGGAGAAGATCACCTCATTGCTCAAGGAAAGAAGGATCTAACTTCAGAATTTGACATGAAAGACAAGCATTTTACACTACTTTTTAGGTTTGGAAGTCTAGCAGAAACTAGATGGCATCATACTAAACCAAGGAAAGTATACTATTGATATTTTGAAGAGATTTGGAATGTTGGATTGTAGACCCATGTCTACACCTATGGAAACCAACCTTCACAAAGTAAAAGAAGCATCTGCAGAATCCAAGTGTGTAGATTCAACCCTATATAGACAAATGATTGGATCTTTGATGTATCTGGTTAACACCAGACCTGATATTTACTATGTAGTGAATGCTCTAAGCCAGTTCATGTGTGAGCCAAAGGAAATTCACCTTATGGCTGTGAAACATATATTAAGATAGGCATTATTAGATATGGTCTTCTTTACAAAAATGACCAACTAGATCTACATGGGTACTTTGATTCAGATTGGGATGGAAGTGTAACCAATCAAAAAAGCACATCAGGGTGTTGCTTCAGTTTAGGATCAGCTATGATCTCCTGGATTTGTAGAAAATAGTCTTCAGTTGCTCAGAGCTTAATAGAAGTTGAATACATTGCAACCTATATGGGAGCAAGAGAAGTAGTTTGGCTTCGTAAATTTCTTGTGGGACTCTTTGGCGAGCCCTTGAATCCTACAATTATTCATTGTGATAATTAGAGTTGCATCAAACTCTCTATGAATCCTGTCTTCCATGATAGATCTAAGCACATTGAGATCCCCTATCATTATGTAAGAGATATGGTAGAAAGGAATGTGATGCAGTTGGAGTATGTTAGTACAAATGATCAAACTACAAACATTCTCACCAAGCCTCTCTCCTGAATCAAGGTAGAGCACTTCAGGAAGAAACTTGGTATGGTTGAAATGTAATTTTATATTTATGTCTAAAATTCAAATTGTTTATAAATTGTACTAATATATAAAGATGTTTAATGTGTAAACTCTTTTGTCATGTGTGTGACTACATTACCTTATGGGCCTACTCCCCCTGTGTACATTATTGAAAGGTAACGATCTTTCTAATAATGAACACTTGTGTTTGACATTGTAAAGTGATGACTTTACAATGATGAGTTGAACTATCATGATAGATATCATGTGTCTTGATATCTATGGACATGTCATGATAGTATCTCTTGGACACTTTTGATGAATATCATGGGACTTGATATTATTTGAAGATCATTGTGATCCTTAAGAGATAATCATGGTGGATAATTCTATATCCGTGGATATGCCATGAATTATGGTAGACATCATGTGACTTGATGTCAGTGCACATACCATAATGAAGATGTGTTATGAAGAATGTCATGTGACTTGACAATATTGAGAAAACATATCATATCTTCGATATCACGTGTGAAGGTGATATCTCCACTTATTTGATTTGGAATATCTTCCCTAGCTAAGAGGGAGTGTTGATTCAAGATAGCTTCGGTCAAATATAAATGATGATTGCATTCATGCATCATCATCATTTATATTTAACCTAAGTGTTCTTAACCTCAAAAAAAGGAAAATAAAATAAGTTTTGTGGATTTCTAATGATGATCAAAATATTGCATATCGGAATTCATTCCTTATGATTGTTGTGTGTTAACAGATCTCATATTAGTTTAAGAAATAAACAACGAACTGTTAAGGGAGCCCGTGGGCTCAAGGGACATGCCCCATGAGTGGGCGTGTCTTTGCTCTATGGAGACACATCCTCTCATGAGACATGCCTCTCCTTGAGGTGTGTCTCCCTCATATATATGAGACCTCTTGCTATTATTTGCAGACATCGAAATTAATTAATGTTCTGCATTCAGTGCATTCAAATTCAGAAGTAAAAAATCTGACTTAGTATTATTATTACACATAATTTAAGTCTTAGAATTTCCATAGGTCTTTTAGGATCCAGTTCTGATTAGATTTGATATACATTAACAGTCTATGGCTATCACTTTTCTCTGCTCAACCACTTCTGCTACAAGGTAAGGGTTGTATTCCCCTACTATCTTTTCTGCTCTCTAAGGAAAATTTTGGATGATCATAAGAAAAACCCTAGAAGATTCCCTATTCTACATACTGTGCTGATTAGATTAATTGTTGAGCATTACCAAAAAATGCCCATCCCTACTAATCTGGAAGCCCCTCCTAATTCTGAGGAAGACGAAACTGAACCCAGCTACTCGGAGTTTTTGCCCAACTTAAATCTGGCTAGAACTGTCCTTAGCCCACCTGTTGTCCTTTTTGAAAAAAAAACCCTAACCCTTTTTCTGTTAAAGCTCGTGCTAAGTTTGAACTAGGAAGCCCCTCCCTTAAGACCAGTCTTGTTGATAAGAACCCCTAGGCTAAAAACATTGTCTCCTATTCTAAAGATTCCCCTGATTCTGAGGCCTCTGGTGCCAATAATACTGAGCCAAGTGCCGACCTATTGTTGGATAGAACTACTAGAGCCATCTCCCCTATTACTCCAGACCTTGATAAAACTTGTTTTAACAGTGGTAGGGATCCCTCTGTGGATGTTCTGAATTTAGCTAAAAATAGTGCTGATACCCATTTCAAACTTTCAAAATGGACTTTCAATGAAATTAATGAGCTAAAGATAAAAAATTGGGCCCTTCAAAGTAAATTGGAAGAGTTTGGAGCCAAGATTGCTACGATTGAAAAGAAAGATGTGGATAGAAAAGATCACGGTTTCAGCAAAGAAACTTTGTACCATGAGAACATGAACAAAAATATTGAAACTGAGGTTGAGAAAAGAAAAAACACCATCAAAATCATTGTAGAGCGAAACAATCGAATGGCCAGACACAACGCCATAATAATTAATGCTATGACTGAGAAGTTAGATAGAGCCTAACACGGGTCAGTGGATCTGAAGGAAACCAAGGATAAAAGCCAGGAGATGGATGCTGGCATTTCAAAGAGAACCAGAGCCAATTTGAAGAGAAAGGCTTCCCCTACTCTAAAGATGATTCAAATTTTTAATAAGGGAGTCCATGACATGCAGAACTTGGAGGCAAAGACGGAGTCTGTCCTTAAGACTTTGAGTTAGTTGCGACCGGTTTTTTGTTGTCTGCTCTACTAGCTCTTTTTTCTTGACCTTTCTGGTCTATTGTGGTTGGCTGCTGCTTGCTCCAGTCTTTACCTTTTGTGCAGCTAGTCTTTATTATTGGACTTTTGTTTCCTATCTTTCTTGTTGTAAACTTTGTGGTTTCGGGTCCCTGTAAAACCCATTTTACCCTTTATCAAAAACATATTATTTATATTTAATATTCTTTAATGAATATTGCTTATATTTAATAAAATATATATTTAATGATCGTTATTTTATTTAGTTATTTATTCTAATGAAAAAAAGTTATTTATTATGATTTATTATTTTACAATAAATTTTATTTTAAATGAGGGTTTATGAAAAGATTAATATTAAAATTAAATAAATTAATGTGATGATTACTTTAAAATTCAATGATACAAATGTATTATAGGAGATGTACATGTTATTTAAAGTGTTGAGGTTTATGGTTAGATTCTATAAATGCTTTAAAATACGCAAGCAAATTTTTTTTTTGCTTTGGTTTAGATGTGTCTACAAAATAGAACTAGTTTACAAGCCTAATCCTTTAATTGCAAGAATAAATTAGCAAAAAATAATTATTGGAATTCACTCACTTTTATCTTCTAACATTTACATTTCAACAAGGATAATAGGGATAAAAGCCTAAACCATTGATCCTTGAGGATTATAGAGAAGAAACGAGGTGAACAAATAAAAGTGTCCATTAATTTATAAGATAATAAGGAAACTAATATCCAAGATAAGATAACTAAATAACAAGTCAATATGGATCAAGGTCCAATTCAACAATATAAAGTTGGTGATAATCAACAAGATATTCCATGTTCATTGGCATTCATACTTCCAACTCCACAAAAGAAAGAAAATAAAATGAGTAAAGAAGTATCTTAGCTAGATATTTATTTTATATGGCCACAATGACAACAACAAACTGTACTCTTTTTCATAAGTGTCTATTTGGTTAGAATTAAATATATAATATATAGGTAATTAGTAGTAAAGATTGCATCTAAGATCTTTCTAGCATCATATCAATCACTCATACACCTAGAGCTAGAAAGAAGCAAAGGGTCTATCTACAATAACAAGGGAAGCTACAAGTTCTAGGATAGATGAAATAGTTAATCCTATTGTTGAAAAAAAATAATAGAGACCTAAGAGATGAAGAATATGATATGAATACAATAAATCCTAGACAACACATTAGAGAACAAAAAATTGAAGAAGTCCAAATAATCACCTCTACTATTGTGTCAAGAATGAAGAAGGTTGAAAAAGCCAAGAAGAAATTAAAGGATCAAGTTGCAAAAGTCCAAGCATATTTCAAGTAACTAGTTCATCCCTTACAAATATTAGCTAGGTCTATTAATCCGATAATCATTCTCTTAGGTAGAGGCATCATCTTTAGAGAAAATGAAATGTATTGATAAAGTAACAAAGGATTGGGATAATGAGTTGAGTGATAAAGGATGTAAAATGATAGTTGAAGCTACACATTCTTGGGTAAATTCAAGCCATTGAATAGAAAAATATTAATTAAGGATTTCCAAGAAGAATAAGAGATAAATGATCAAAATATTCTTCACTCGACTATCACTACAAATTTAAATGCTCAAGTGTTGATTAAGGAGAAATTTTTAAATCAAAAACTTTTAAATCTAGTCTAAAATGTAGATAGAAATCATCAATTTTAGAAATGGCTTGATTGTAATATATATATAAATTCTCAAAAAATTATTTTTAATTTTGAATATATGGACATAGGGAAGAAATAAAGGGAAAGCCTACAATTGAAGGAATTTCTAATGAAAAAGATATAAATTCTCAATTTTTTTAGAGTTCTAGCATTCTACTTTACCATATTTTATTTTAAAGTTCATATTTTACAAGATACTTTTCAAACTAGGCATTGATCCTTGCAATTTGTGTCATTTTCATCTACTTTTATAAGTTATTAAATTTTATTATTTTAATAGGAATAAAATCAATAGCTTGAGAGGGACCATTAATCGTAAACCAAGATACATGATGAAAAACATCATTCTTAACCTCAAATTTTAGAATCCCCAAATGAAAATAAGATAGACCATCAATGCCATCCACAAGAATATTAGAACTAATATTCTTCCAAACAACCTTCAAAATAGAAGTATCAACATGGTGCTCAAAAGAAAGAGAAAGATTCAAATATTATGATCATCACTACCAATAATCGCATCTTTCTACTAGTGCCAACTATTATTATCAGAGGATAACTAATTAAATATACCTTATGTGTGAGGGTTGAGGTTACTAAGAGCTTTGGAATCATCATCAATAGTAATTTTAACTTTCTTGAAAGACTAGCAAGGAAATGATTCTTGTCTTGAGAAATGATTATTCCTAGCAATCCATAAAAACTATAGAATCTTAATAGAAAAATTGTCAAACGAATTATTTAAATATGGAGAACTAACTATTTTTAGAAATAAAATATCAAACAAATTGACTTCCTATTTGCACTTCTATTCCAAAAAGGATGATTTTTTTTTTAGAAAATCTTAGCTCAAGGATACTAAAAGAATACACCAAACATGTCCATAGACTAAACAAGATTTAAAATCCTTATTTAAAATGACAATGCCCACAATTTTTCAATAAAAAACATCCACTTAAGAAAAATGCTTCTTAGGCTCAATGTTACTAAATCATAGAATAAGCTTTTTTCTATTACATAGGTATATCAAACTTAAATTAAAAGGTGTCCTAAGGATTAAAACTTTAATTAACTAAAATATTTTTCATATACCTGATAGATTTACAGACCTAGCTTTAGATGAACAAGCACTAGTAGAAGCGAGAAGGTGACTCTTATTGTTCACTGACCAACACAATGAACAAGATCTAAAATAAATATATATATTTTATCTAGTTGAATACCTC
Organism: Sequoia sempervirens; assembly: GCA_007258455.2. Lineage (NCBI taxonomy): Eukaryota > Viridiplantae > Streptophyta > Pinopsida > Cupressales > Cupressaceae > Sequoia > Sequoia sempervirens. The sequence continues at coordinate 1,001,058,069 of VDFB02271358.1, forward strand.
CTAACCCTTTAAAAGTCCTTAATAAGTCACCAAGTCTTTCACAATGGACCCAAAAATAGTAGATCCAAAAGACTTAACATCAAACTTACGAGATAAAATTTCTTAATAATAGAGACTAGATCAATTTTAACTTTTCATAAGGATAGGCTTTAAAAACTCAATATAAAAGAAACACCATAAAAAAAAAATGTTTTTTAAATCCCAAGAGATTGCATAAAGTTTTCTATTTCCCTTATTATGTAACCAAAAAATGTTATAAGCTTATTTAACTAGCTAACCTTAAAAGTGCCCAACATACATAAAGAGAAATTCATTGTTTAAAAAGATAAAATAATTTACATAATTAAAATTATCTCTAGCCAAAGAAAAAAACACAATTTTAAAATCCACAAACTAATTCCACTTGTTTAGGAGAGATTAAGTGAAAATAGAACCTTAAAATATCCTATAATCACATTAATACTAAAGTAGCTCCAACTTGTTTCACTTTTTTAATTGCAACCTTAAATTTCAAAGTGAAACAATAAATATAAATATGGAATTCCTGCAACCTTTATGTTAACTAATAAATTATAATAAATTAACATATAATTAAGTCCCCATATTTATTTTAAACATTTGATAGATGTTTTTCATTACATGCTTTTTCAATTTTGCATATTTTTGGTAGAGTTATTATTGGGAGGAGAATATAATGGTTACCTATTTGTTTTAAGTAAGTCTATACCATTGTAGTATTTAAAAATATTTAAATAATGTTGATACATTGTTTACTTTGACAGGCACCATCATATAATTTCACATGCACATCAATATAGAAGAAAACTTGAATGATATATCCATGCCCTTTTTCATTATTTTTTTGGAAAACTTTGATTAGATTGTCCTTTGTGCAATAATAAATCTACAAGTGGAAAATGCTTGTGTGAATTTATCTCATAGAATTACCCTATCTTGGATAAGATCTACTAGTGCAAACTTGACCTTGATCATCCATACTTGTAAGTTTGAACACTACACTTTTAAAATTCAAATTCAATTTAAATCTTGAAAACACTCTCCCATTAGTTATTGTGAGCTTACCTAGTGCATGTTTGTGTTGATTTGAATGCTACATTTTATTTAAAAACATTCACTCAACCATTTAAGATTATTAAGGGTTATTAGGAGATTTATCAAAAGATAACTTTCATTAAGAGGAATGTAATAGCACTTTATCATAACATATATTATCATGTCTTTAATCATTATTCCTAAGTCATGGAATTGGTTTAGATAGGGGTCTAATTAGGGAGAACAAAACCCTTGCAATTTAGCACATTCCTTAAAAGTATTATTAAACAACATCAATCTATATTGAGGTTCATATATTAGAAGATCAAAGCAACTAGATTCTAAGCATCAATTTTTTGCTAATTGATTCTTGTAGATATGCTTCCTTTTTGCACACTAGTTCAATTTCTTAGACATGTATATGAACCAAAGATTTGTTTTGAGACATTTTCTAATCATCTAGGGATCTATATGAGATAACACAAGCCTCACAATTTAGTAGATTTCATAATTGTGTTTCTAAACATTGTCAATCCATAGTGAAGTGTAAATGTTAGAAGATAAAATGTGAATGAATTCCAAGAATTAATTTTTTGCTAGTTTATTTTTACAATTTTATGTTTAGACTTGTACACCAATTCTATTTTGTGGGCATATATCTAAACCAAAGAAGAAGAAAAATAATTCACATATTTTAAGACATTTACAAGATCAAACCCTAAACCTACAACACTTTAAATAATGAACATTTATATGACCTATAACATATTTATATTATTCATGTAATTTTAATATTTCCTCATAAATCTTATCTTTATAATTAAATAAAATAACATTATTAAATATAAATAATAAGTTATTAAACATGTATGTTGTTAAATATATTTAATCATTAGCAAACATTAAATATAAATAATTAATTTAAAAAAAATACTTATTACTTAATATATACAAATTAAAAAATACTAGCAGTTGTGTGTAGTGACATGCAATGATGAGCCAATAGGTGGAGGAGAAGTCCAAATGGTAGGGATGTGTACACACATAAAAGGAATTGAGGGGTATTTGCAAGATCATGATGGGCCAAAAAGTGGCGATATGATGGGTATGTGTAGGGTATGTGGCTGACGACTTTTTTTAAATCCAAAATTGATGAAATAAAAAGGGTTTTTAAAGGAGATTCTCAGCTTTCCACCAATATAATTATGCTTTACTTTGAATTTAATAAATAATTATTATTCATTTTCTATTTGAATTATGACTAAAGTCATTATTGATAGGCGGATTGAAAAACATCTATAGCTTTCAAACGGTATCACATTTTTTGAATCTAAAATGTGTCACATTCTATGCTTCACATATTATAGGATTTAAAAAGAAATTGAATTTCATGAAGTTTTGACCGAGTTAAGGTGGTCAGACATACAAGTATTTATATTTTTTAAAAGTTGTAATAAAAATTTCATAATTAATTATTTACTTGGAAAAAAATTACAAAAACAATATGCATCACATCGGAACATGAGTCCTCTACCTATATCTAAAATATTGTAAAAAAGTATTATCATTTTATTGTGGTTAGGGTGATCAAACAAACAGCTACTTCTTATTTTTTCCCTAAAATTTGGTTAGGCAATCGCATCGAATTTCAAATTTTCACCAAGTAGATTTTAAAAAAATAAATGAACCCATTAGTTAAGAAACTACATTCCATTTTCTACAGATTCTATTCTTACATATTTTTGAAATAATATAGATAACTTATTCAAATTTTTACATCAAGTTGCCTAACTCTATTTTTTTTGAATTTTTTGCCACTTAAGGGCTTGTTTTTTCCATGATGATCATGTACATACCCTAAGCATAGAATACATACATATTTGCACATAGGGAATGGTAAGTTTTATTTTAAGTGTTATATGGAACATTGATGTCACCATTGATTGCAATGATGAACAATGCCTTGTTTTTTTGTGTTTCATTTTATTTCCCCTATGTGCACATTTGGATGTATGTCATAGTAGATGCAAACAAAATTGATACATATTGACACATTCTTGGAATGATAAGTTGTATTTTGAGTGTTATATGTAACATTGATGCCAAAATTGTTCCCAGTGATGGACAATGTATTTCCCCTATGTGTAGATATGTATGTATGCTATAGTAGATGCAAATTCCATTTATACATATTGATCCCTATGTTTATTTCGTTGGGAAATTCTTGGAATGATAAGCTATATTTTAAGTGTTCTATGGAACATCGATGCCACCATTGATCGCAACAATGGACAATGTATGTTCTTGGTTGGTTGTTTTGCAAGAACATAGACTGCAAGCTAATGGAAAGCACTCTACATCCAAGCACAAGAAGGTATGTAATAGCCAGGCATAGTAACGCCTAAGAGAGATCAAGTGACCACATCTAAGAATCCTCACAACATCATTAGTAACCCTTTTATGATACCGTTACACTAAGATAGTAGGGCATAAATAAGGTTGAGATAGATATTCATTATATAAAAAGGATAATACAATTATGTGAAAGCTTAGAATATAATTGATTTGGAATAGGACATACAAATGTCAAATAAGTGTATTTACATAAGTCATGCACAACCATAAAAATAAAGTGATGATTGCATTCACAAAATTCTATTGATGTTAATTAAAAAGTAGATTGGTACATGTAAATTTTAAACTATATTTTTTTATTATATTTCTAAATCTTCCTTTGCTTGCAATTGGAATATATCTTGACAGATTATTGTTGCATACAATTATTTATTTCATGATTATGACCAATTTTGTAGTCACTGTGATTATTCTCAAAGGTCATTTATAACACATTACTTCCTCAAAATCCCCATTATGTGATTTCAAAACTCATCAATATGAGGATCATATCAGAAAGTGAAACCATTATGAATGTTTAGACTCCTCAAAACCAAAAATAAGAGTAGTTGATAGAGTTTGGGTGAAATCCTTGCGGCAAGGATGACTTCATAGAAGATCTAATGTCGTGAAAAGATCCACAAAAATCATGAAAATATGTTGAGATGAAAGATCAGTGACTAAGACATTACTATCTTATGTGAAATAGGATTGTTTGTCTTGAGTATGTTCTGCTAAAATCAAAGGAAAATGTGAAGTTTAGTGTGATGAACATGTGTCATTGGTAGACAATATCTAAATTAGGAAATATAAAGAGTTCTATAATTTATAACAAATAATATGCAATGCATGTGCAACACAAGAGATTAAATAAGTAAGATGTAAGCATACCTTGTGTATGCAATGAGATGCAATATGAGCAGAACAAAAGAAGGAATTCTCTCCACCCTACCATATTGCATCATGGAGCCTCATGGGCTGTCACCAAACCCTGGAGAAAGAACATACATTCTACACTGCTTGGATCAATGGTGAAATGAATGTTTCGAAACCTAAGAATTTTCTTCAGTTGAAATGAATGTTATAAATTTTTAAAAGTATATATAGTTGTATCATTTATGACAAAGAAGTTGACATGCAGTTGTGAAATAAGAGATGTAATAAAGGACATATAGCTTTACCTTATATATAAATAGAACATGTAGTTTCATCTCATACACCGTGCCAAACATGTGATCGCAAAGCTATTTAGCAATGTGAGATGTTACATCTCAGAATGTTTGCAATCTAAAATGGTTTCAATCAGATATAGTTAGACACAAGGAGAATGTGAAGTTTAGTGCGGTGTACATGTGTCATTGGAAGACAATATCTAAATTAGGAAATATATATAGTTCATAATTTATAAAAAAATAATATGTACTACATCTACAATAGAAGAGATCACATAAAAAAGATGTAGGTATACCTTGTGCACAGAGCGAGATGTAGTATGTTTACAATTATAACTCCCATATAATTTTTTTTTGGCACCTGAGAATTTTGTTCAATTGAAATCAGTGATATACATTTTTAAAAGTATATACAGTTGTATCATTTGTGACAAAGAATTTGAGATGTAATTATGAAATAAGAGATGGAATAAAGGAGATATATCCTTACCTTGTATATAAATGGAATGTAGTTGTAGCTCATACACCATGCAAAACTTGTGATCGCAAATCTATTAAGTATTGTAAACATCTGTAGTTACAACTAAGAACATTTTCAATCTAAAATGGTTAGAATATGATATATATTTAGACACAACTAGTTCAAAGTTGAAAGCATTGGTAGCGACATCATTGACCAAAGAAGAGGAAGGTATTCAGAACAAAATTACATATAAATGTTATAAGGTCAACCAAAGAACAGAAAGGAATTTAGGTTTGTCATTGGAGGAGAGAAGATGCATAATACAAGAATTGAACAACAACTTCTCTTAGTAATCACCATAGAAGTAAAACTATGGCTAACTTGGCAACAGTGATTGCAATTACACTATGGAGGGAACGACAAGGAAGCAAAACTAGAAATGGCAGGAATTCTATATGCATTCAAATAAAGAGGTAAAGGAGAAGTGGTATAGTTATCATAAAGAATAGAAACACTTCATCATGATGGAAATGTGCACAATTTTTGGAGGCGATCCTCTTCTTTAATTCTAAGTGCACTATATTTGTTGGAATGTAATCTAGAGTATCTATCAAAAGAGAAAGGCGGATCTATGCTTATTCCTATAATTAATTTTACACGGGAAAGAGTTGTGAATGTTAGTCTTTTTCTTTCTTTAGTTCCAATATCTATTGTAGCCTTATCTAGTGTCAATCCTTGATATTTATGTATTGTTATTGCCCAAGCCATTGTCAAGGGGATTTGTGTTTGTATGCCCTGTGTGATCAAGGAAATGGGGATGGCTTTTGGGGTGTCTTGATCCCATGTTGGGCCAATATAGTTTAGGAAGTGCACAACAACATATTCAGGAAGTTGAGGTGGTTTAGCACCCCTAGCATATACGATATACTTGACAAAACCCAATGATCCATTAAACAGGCGAAGTGCCACCCAAAAATTTGTTGTTAACATTACTTGTTCGCCAATTGCAAGTAAGAGCTCTGCTTGAAGTTGTTCATCATCACCATAATCAAGCATGTTTTGCTGAGTAGTTTCAACAATAATAATTGCAATGGGAAAATTTAATTGTTGAAGCATTTTTCTATTATGCAAAGAAACCAACCTATTTGTTGGGAATAAGTGAATAGCTACATCGAACTCTTGGTTTTGTTCAACTAAAAGCATGGTTTTTGTTCGATTCATAAGAGTTTTCCAATCAACCCGAGATGCCTAAGAATTTATAATATTCAAAAGGAGTCTATGGAACTATTGTTATGTATCAGACTATCCATGTTGGTAGAAGATTGTGTTGAGTGTGACAAAAAATTTAAAAGTGTGCCAAAGAGATAATGTTGTGGAGCAAGAAGAATAGATGGGCCTGTCTAAAATAGGCAACAACAATGCTAGGTCAGCCACAAGTATAACAGAGGCACCAACAAATGGTTGCACCTGTCTAGTCGGAAATGCTTTTCACAACCGGTTATCTATTTTGAGTAACAACTTGGGCCCCAAGAAGCTCATTTCATCAATTAAGATGTACTTAATATGTTTGAAGTCCTCTTGAAATATAATCAATGGCTATCCTTTTAATGGATTCATATCTCTAATTGGTATTTGAAGAGTTGCTTGCACTATAGAGGCATGTATATTGTAAGCGTTCACCCCTGTTGGTGCCAAAGCAAGCAAATGATTCATTCTTTGATTTGGTGATGTATTTAGTGTTCTTCAGATGTCTATAAGAAATGATTTACAGGTGTAGTAGCAATAACTTGAATAATCATACACAATGGTGATGATGTAGATGGGCTAAAATGGTGTTGTTAAATGATATTTATCTAGCAAGCTTTTGCTTAGGAGATAGTTGATGGCAAAGTGCAGGTGCAATAGGTCAAAGCAAAGAGTATCTTTAGCTGTATGCAATTTACTAGTTGAGATGAACTCTACAACAAAGTTATGTAGATTCTCAAGAACATGGTGTGTGCCCCACATGTGATTTAAATTGAAGTCACGTTTACCCAATAGTTGCAGTTAGTCAAAGAAAACATTATTTTCAACACTAAGGTGAGAAAGGAACTCCCATTCATATTCATCTACAATAGGCAAATATTGGGTGTTGTCGGTATCACTATCACCTTCCTCTTCACTGGTGGGGGGAGCAATAACTCTATTGACATGCCAAGGGTGATAGTTAGCAACATGAAATAGCCTCCAATTTTTTGTTATACTATCTCTAGTGAGGCCTATATCTACTTTGACATTTTCAAAAGGCTTGTATAGCAGCAATTCCAACCAAATTTTTTTCAAAGGTATCACAATGCTCAAGGGGGGCAGACTTGAATAGCAGGTAGACAATGATGACATCAGGGTATGGTCACAAATGCCAACCCCTGCCTTCGCAATTTTTTTGATATGTATACAATTCTGCAAATTGAATAAGGGATATAGTGTCCATCTTAGTTGTTCTTTGTATGGAACAATGAATATAACTACTTGCAATCTCATCACCATTATCAAATATTTTCAAACAGTGGAATGTTTTCCTACTCATGTTCAAAGATAGGAAATGCCAACTTGACATGACAAGGGGAAAATTTTGTAGCATATGGCATGTTTCTTGTGCACCAATGTCACAATCTACAACCAATTTCATCATGGATTTTTGATAGGCAAGCAAAAATTTATCCCTAGATGAATTTTTATTTGCAATCCTTTGCAAGATATCAATATAGCTTTCAGACTTTGATGCATATTTGGAAATGTAGTTTAGCACAATTTTTCATGACAAGACTGGCTGGAAATCAACATTTTCTCGCTAGATTTCAAGCATCTTAGGGTTGTGGATATTAATGTGCTCCTCATTTCTTGCTAGCTTATAGGATTTTTTTGATTCACTATAAATTGCTAACTTCAATGATGGTTGTGCATTCCACGGAGCTTTGTAGTGACATTGTAATTGGTGGCCTTTTTTCCTAAGGCTTGTGTACTAAGTACATTTGGTATGCCTCTAGACGATGTTCATCTGTTGTTCATAATCCACCGTTGGGTCCATGCAAGAAATTTTTGAACTGTCAAGAAAACACACGTCCTCCAAAAAAGAGTGGTGGACTTTTGATATTAGTTGTAATGGGGAACCAAGATTCCATGTTGAAACATAGTAATCAAAGAAGATTTTTTCCTACTGAACCTCATGTGGGTTGGACTAGTCAAGCATGTCCATATTTGGGGCACTTGGAAGCCACAAGAAACCATGGACATGTGTTGATCTACGGTGTTGCCACTCATAGCTATGCCAGTAATCCTTTGTATGGAAAAGTATCTCAATAACCTCTTCATGGAAAATGGTGAACCACAAGTGCATGTACAAGGTTTTTATATGCGGGTTCTAGATGACATTGTCTATGAAATGTCTTTGGGAGTATGTCATATGTAGCTGGGCACCAAGATCAAGTACCTTGTGCAAATCAGGCTATTTTGTGTCTACAGAGCTCAAAGTGAAGAAAAGAGTTGGTTCCCCAAGCTAGTGGATCATTCTCGCGTGCTCTTGTTGACCTTTCCCCAATATGAGTGCATCCCTCACAAAGATGCACCAAAGTGAACGAGTTGGTTTGCTATCTGGGTGTTTGGTGCATCCCAAAGCAATTTTCGTAATGCAACCATAGACTTTGGGATCCTTTCTTCCAAGTTTTTTTTCATGAAAACAGAAGCCGACTATTGGCTTCGATGTCTCATTATTAAATTATAAAGGTAATATCTAAATTTGACATGCCTCCCAAATCTATTATCATAGTGTCTCATCAAGTGCAATGCATATTCATGTAATTGAATCTGTATGCTTCTCAATTATAGGGGCATCTCTATTCCAATGGGGAACAATGTTGGAAAATCCATGCTTAACAACCCTTCTGTATTTTATTCATTGATAGGGTTAGAATTTATCTTCGGCCACTATATTTGTACTAGCCTCCTCTAGTGTGGGTCACTTGCAAATTGGAGAAACTCTAGCTATAAGCATTTCTTCAACTTGAGTAAGCACAGGGGACAGGAGGCTGTGGTCCTGGATCCATCTTGTTCACTAAACTAAATCTATGGATGCCCTTTTCAGAAGCACAACATAGGAAAACAACATCCAAGTTGGATTCTTGCACTTTCATGCCGATGTAGCTTTCCTTGCAAACACTACAAACTTTGAAATTGGACAAAGATCAATGCACCAGTGGAAGGACTGCACTGCAACATGAAAAGAATCTCCAAATATGATGTTAAAATGGTGATGGGTTGACGATGAGGATGACAAGCCATGCTCGGCAAGGGTTTGTTGAGATCCACAGTCACCCATTGTCGAGGTACCTTCAATGGGAAGGTTTTGTGGAAGTTGGGAAGGGATGGAGGGTGTGAGACTATAGAAGTGAGCATGCTCTTCCACCGAGCTTGGTAGCAATTGTGGTGTGGTCACTTGATCAGGCGGGGTCAAGCGAGGATGAACTATAGTGGCTCTTTTCTGCAAGTATTTGGCTCGACGACTTGCACAAATCTAGTCTCTATGCCACACATAATAGAGTTGGTTTCTTTTGCATTTTGTTGCTTTTTTTTGGTCCACACTTGATGTAGGATTGGAACTTGAACAAGGCGAAGGATCCTACAACCACAATATGAGGAAAATAATAAAATTCTTGCAAACACCAACTTAAAGAATAATGGCATAACTAAAGAGGTTAAGCCAACTGAAAACATCAGAATTGTTTAGTAGCATGATGGACAACAAGAACCAAGAGGAGAAGTTATAAACATAGGTGCATATGGGTGTGATGGACAGGTAGCAAGGAAAGAAAAAGTTGCAAAGATTTGTGTATATATATATATATGTTTCAACGAGTTTAAATGTAAATGTATATGACTATTGTTTGTAAGTAATTTCACATACATTCATGTCCACATATAAACTTTTTTGGTGAAAGATTAAAAAATAGAGTATGTTGTCTTGATGTATAACCACTTCTATAAGCAACAAAGCAATAGGATCGGGAACACAGTAAAATAAGGCTTGATCTCCACCCTACCATATTGCGACATGGAACCTTGAGTGCTCCTAGCAAACCCCTGAGCAAGAACATAAATTGTCTACCACTATAATCAATGTTGAGATCAATATTTAATATTACAGTTAGATACAATCTATCATACATATGAATGTTGTATAAAAAGAAGGCATGCTCTTCACCCAACCATATTTAATATTTACAAATGGTTCATTGACTCTTTTTATTGTAATGTGAATATTATATAGTTGGGAGTGATGAACATTTTGTTTGGAGCAGCCATACTGAAGTAGGAGTATACACAACATTTAATGCACATAATCATCATGTGAAAAATCCAAGGCACATGCATCAAAACATTGTTGCCCTGCAGTGCATGCAGCCAAAAATGCTACAAAATCCATGGAAAACATGTCTTGTAATTTCTTGGAATATGCCATTAATTTATAAGTCATGAAAAAATGCCACGAATTTTGTAGAATTTCGCTACATTCTTTGTAGTCCAAAATAGCTCCTCCATTTCTTCATCCTCTTAATCTTAAATGCAACACTTGTTTCACACATATTTAATCAATGAACTACATATCCCATAATTACAGTTATGCAAATTCTTGTCTGCAATAGCAACATGCTCATCAGGAAAAAATAGTTTCATGTTTATGAATAAAATGGCATGTCATTCACTATGCTCATCCTGGTAGGGCTTGGAACATCGACATTTTTTAAAATTGATTATTAAAAAAAAATGTGCTTGGCACATCGATAGAGAAGGCCAACAAAATTAGTTGACGTATGCTTTCCTTATAGTGGTGATGGTTTGGCGATGGGTGTAATAACACTTTCCAATTTTTGAAAAGGAATTGTTGGGTGTCATTCTTTGGGTTTACCTACAATGAGAGCTTTGAGGAATGACTAGAGTTTTGTGGAGGACTTTCAAGGTGATAAGGATTGTGTGTATCGATTTGGATGCATATGTAGAAATTTGTTGCTTGCATATATATACACACAAAAAGTATGTGTAGAAATGTATATATGTGGAATTAGATGTAGACAATATACATAAGCAGCTCCCAATTAGAAAAGTGGATTAAATTGGTAATCCCAAAAGAATAAATATACAAAGGAGTACATGTATGAATGTTGTTTGTATCTAATATCACATACATACATATCTGCACATAGGGAAAATAATATGAAAGTCACTGTGGTGGCTCATAGCTCTTATAACAGCTAAAGCCAAAGAAAAACACCCAACAATGGCTTATCAAAAATTGCGTAAACTGTTTTATTGCTTGACCATGTGTTTTCTCAAGTTTTAAATGGTAGGTGTTATTACAACCATCACCAAACCATTTCCACTATACAAAAAGCATACATCAATTAATGTTGAAGCACCAACCCTGCTAACCAACATTCAATTAAAGTAAAAAGGTACATATATATCGGTATAGATTTTTCTTTGCAACCGCATATATCTGCACATAGGGAAAATAAAATGAAACACAATAGAAGAAGGGCTACTCTCCACCCTACCATATTGGGTCATGGAGCCTCATAGGCTCTCACCAAACCCTCAAGCAAATTTATGCATTATCCACCACTACAATTCATGGTGAGATCAATGTTTCATATTACACTTAATATATAGGCTATCATTCTAAAAATTAGCTAAGGAAGGACAAGCTAGTGTGGGTGTTTGTTGCAAGTATTTGGGCTGACAATTTTCACAGATGTAGTCTTTATGCTACACATAATAGAGTTGGCTTCTTTGGTGTTTTACTGGATTTTTTTTGACACTTGATGTAGGACTGGAACTTGAACACATTTGAAGAGCCTAGAACCATAATATGATGAAGACAATAAAGTGCTTGCAAACACCAACTTAAAGAGCAATAGTGTAGCTAAAGAGCAGATAGGAAATATAAAATGAAACACAACAAAAGAAGGTCTTCTCTCTACCCTACCATATTGGGTCATGGAGCCTCATGGGCTCTCACCAAACCCTCGAGAAAGAACATACATTGTCCACCACTTAACCGATCAGTGATTTGAAACCAATGTTTGTAATGCCAATATAAACTATCATTCAGCACGGAGACTACAAAATAATAACTTAAAAGGTGCATCTAACTTCAAATACCTATATATCGGTGTAGATTTTTTTTTTCAAACACATATATATAGGCATTTCATGCCTTGGATGCATTTGTAGGGATCTATTGCTCATATATACACACACAAAAAGAATGTGTGGAAATTTATGTATGTGGAATTACATCTAGAGAATAGGTATACTATCTACCACTACAATAAATATAGAGATCAATGTTTAATATTACATTTAATATACATCCTATCATACATATGAATGTTATGTGCATCTAATCTCAACGACATACATAACTACACATAGGAAAAATAATATGAAACACACCAAAAGAAGGCCTGCTCTCCACCCTACCATATTGGGTCATGGAGCCTCATGGGATCTGATATAGAGCAAGTGGGAGAATCCAAACTAACACAATCTCAATGAAATTTTCAAATCCCAAATCCCAGCACTTCAAACAAATAACTTTTCTCACAATCTTCCACTATGTTTTGATGAGAGCAACAAATAAGGTAATTTTGAAATAATTTACAGAAGAAAACTCAAATCCACAATCTAAAAAATTATTTGGGTACCCATTAAGCCGTTCTATAACATATATTAAATTTAGGTGGGCTTACTTTGGAACATATCCCTCAAAAACTTGTTGTTGTGTTGTCCCAAAGGCCCAATTAGGCTTGCACACATAGGGGTTTATTGAATATGTATACTCCAGGGGTCTAGAATCCAATCCAAAACCTCAAAACATCAAATATGACCTGAAAATTCTCACCAAACCATAACAAATCAATTTTCATAAGTCTTTCATCTAACCCTAGTCTCTAGCCATCTGTTCATGCCTAAAACATGGTGTTTTCCACTTAGGGCAGCAACCAAATCTCACCAAACCCTAACCCCTACTCTTGCAACCACCATAAACATGAAGAACTATATAAATTCACCTATTCCACCAATTTTCAAGCATTTTCTACCAGTGGAATGGGTCACAAAGTCATTTTCTTCCCCTCAAACCCTCAAAAATAGGGTTTTCTGGCTGATTTTAGTAAAAACGCTCTAAAATTCTCAAAACATGATGAAATCAGGTGAGACCAAAAAAAATAAAAAATTAATTCACTCCTTTAACAATTCCAATTCATAAATGTGCATTACCATGTCGTACTAGGCCATACCAAACTCTGTAACAAAAGATTTCTGTGAAAGACACAGGAAAAGCAAGGGTTTTAGTATTCAATTTTCAAAATTTACACCATTCCACGTTTCTCAACATTCAAAAATTTCTTATATAACATTTCCAAGCATCCCCAACCAAAAGCAACTGACTCCACACATTATTTCACCATTTGACCCTTCATATTCCCATTTAGTGCATTTTTGCACTTTTGCACAATGACAACATTTACAAAATTGGCAACTTTTAACAACCCACCTATCTATCACACCTAGCAACCTAACAATGACCTAAATACATTCAACATGGTCCAAATATGACCTTTTTACAAAGAAAACCAACCATCAATCCAAAATGAAAAAATTGCCTCATGGAGGCATGAACTCAACTAGGTGCACTCCTGCACCAGGCTCTCACCAAACCCCTGAGCAAGAACATACATTGTCCACCACTATGATCAATGGTGAAACCAATGTTGCTTATTACACTCAATATAGAGCCTATCATTCTAACAATTCCTTTTTGAGGCTCAAAGAAATAATAGCCAAGCCTTGACAACTGGCATCATGCATTGGATGCATATGTAAGAATCTCCAGCTTGGAAATATACACACTAAAAAAGCATGTGTAGAAATGTATGCATGTGGCATTAGTTGTAGACAATATACATATATAGATGAATGGAAAATTATATATATGTATGTATTGATACATGTGTTGAATAGGGCGATCGGACTTCAACCTTTAGAGAAGCTCATCATCCTAGCTCACAACTCTAACAGCAAGTAAAGCCATAGAAGAACACCCAACAATGCCTTATAAAAAAGTGCGAAGAATTTCACTATGTTTTCTGAGGTTTTAAATTGCAAGTGTTATTACAACCATCGCCACTACATGGAAACCATGCAACAATTAATGTTCATGCTAGGAGGGCAAGCTTCTGTGAAGGTACAAGTTCGATCACTTGTTGTGAAGTTTCTGTGAAGATGGTTGGAGGTTATTTTGTGCTTTTTTCATGAGGAAATGGTTCCAAAAGCAATACAAAAGTCTTGGTAATGGCACAATTGATCAGAGTGATGGAAAATGTATTTCCCCTATGTGCAAATATGTATGTATGTCATAGTAGATGCAAACAACATCAAGATACACATTGATTTGTATGTTTATTTTGTTGGCACACTCTTGGAATGATAACCTATATTTTAAGTGTTATATGGTACATTGATGCCACCATTGATCGTAGTGATGGACAATGTATGTTCTTGGTTGGTTGTTTTGCAAGAACATAGTCTGTTTTTGAAATGCTCTACAAAGGGTTTGTTATTGCACTTACTATATAGCTTATCATTCTAAGTTATGCAAGTGTAGCAATATCAAAGATAGACATATGCAACATAACTTTAGGAACTCACATGTAGCAGCAATATACTCTACACTTAGCCAACACAAGAAGATTAAAAATACAAAAATCAAATGACAAAATTATGGAAATCCCCAGTTGTGTGGTATTCCCAAGTAGTATGTGAAATTTGGCCAGAATTTTCATCAACCTTCCTGGTTTTTAACCCTTTCAGTGTCCAGATTCTAGTCGGGGAAAAGGTGGCAGATTTTTTAATTTTTTAAATTAAAAGCATTTAGCGCATCGATAGAGAAGGCCAGCGAAATTGAATGTTGATTGGCATGAGCATTAATTTTTGTATGGTTTCTGTGTGGTGACGATGTTTGCAAAGTAATAAAATAGTTCATGTTATTCTCAAAGGATAGTTGTTATTTGTCTAGACCTCAATAAGGATTTCTTACAATGGGAGGTTGTGTATTAAGTGTGAGATGAAACATTGGTGAAATCCTTATTGAGGCCTAGACAAATAACAACTATCCTTCAAGCCATACAAAAACATCCAACAATTCCTTATCAAGTTCAGAACATGAACTATTTTATTACTTTGCAACCATTCCCACTACATAGAAACCATAGAACAAATAATTTATTCAAGGTGATAGAACAATAATCAACAATGTCTTTATGGAGAATACCATAAACTATTTTATTATTTTGACAAACAAGAACAATTTAAATAAATGCACAATGCTACTCTCGAATAGGAAAACTGCAACAGTCAATTGAAACATATGTACCTGTTCTTTTGTCAATTGTTGCAAAAAATTTGGATGAATGGACAGAGGGCCAAGCCATGAGAAGTAGCAATAATTTTTTGTGGATAATTTTAAGTATAGGCCTAAAAAAAAAATAGTAATTATCTTATGAAAAGAATAAACATAGGAAGGAATATATATGAATGTTGTTTGCATCTGATTTCACATCCATACATATCTGCACACATGAATGAATGTTGTCCATATCTAATATCACAAACATACATATATGCACATAGGGAGAGTAAAATGAACAACAACAAAAGAAGGCCTACTCTCCACCCTGCCTTATTGGGTCATGGAGCCCCATAGGCTCTCACGAAACCCTCGAACAAGAACATACATTATCCACCACTGTGATCAATGGTGAAACCAATGTTTCTTATTATGCTTAAAATATAAACCCTATTATTGTAGGAATTCCTCTTTTAAAATATAAACCCTATTATTGTAGGAATTCCTCTTTGAGGATGAAAGAAATAACAACTATCTTCCCAAAATAATAAACATAGGGAGGAGTATATATGAATGTTGTCTACATCTAATTTCACATACATACATAACTGCACATAGGGATGAATGTTGTCCGTCTCTAATTTCACAAACATACATATCTACACATAGGGAAAGCAAAATGAACAACAAAGGAAGGCCTGCTCTCCACCCTGCCTTATTGGGTCATGGAGCTCCATAGGCTCTCACCAAACCCCTGAGCAACAACATGCATTGTCCACCACTGTGATGAATGGTGAAACCAATGTTTCTTATTATGCTTTATATAAATCCTATATTTGTAAGAATTCCTTTTTGAGGACAAATCAAATAACAATTATCTTCCCAAAGCAATAAACATGGGGAGTAGCATATATGAATGTTTTCTACATCTAATTTCATATAAATACATATCTGTACATAGTAAAAGAGAAATGAAACATAACAAAATAAACACATAATTTTTGTGTCTATATATTTCCAAGCAACAGATTCCTACATATGCATCCAATGCATGCAATACATATATATGCAGCTGCAAAATTTTTTTTACACCGATATATATATATATATATCTGAAGTTAGATGCACATATATACGCATCATTGATTGCTGTTGAATAGCTTGAAAAATATTATTTCATTTATAGTTTCCATGTAGTGGTGATGGTTACAAAGCAATGAAACAGTCCACATATACATCCACAACAATATTTAGCATTCTAAAGTTACCAAATCCATTAAATAGTTTATGTTATTTTCAATAAGGCATTGTTGATTTTTGTTTTATAGCTTCATGTGCTATCAAGAATGTGAGCCACCACTATGACAAGTGTTTTTGCAAACAACATACATAGATATCCACACATAAACTTTTCAATAGATGTGAGAACAAATATATATAAGTTTAAATCTAGATATATATGTTTGTTGCCTAAGTAGAGGAAGTAAACATCACTTGGCACAACTTGTGACGACAACATTGCTTCATGTATGGGATGCATATATTGGCGATGGTTTCAATAATAGGTTGTATTTAAAACTTACCAGAGTAATTGAGCAGTTTATGTTATTTTCAATAAGGCATTGTTCAATGTTGAGTTGTAGCTTGAGTTGCACAACATACATAGTTATCCACATGTATACTTTTCAATGCATGTGGGAATATATATATGTATAATTTTAAATGTAATTACATGTATCAAAAAGTATAAATGTAGATATATATATGTGTGTTGTATGCATCTTCATTTAGATACATATGTATGTGACATGGCTTTATTAATGGAGAGCTAGAACCAATATATTGAACATTCAACTAGCAATAGAAGATTAAAAGCACCATCATGTGAGATTGAAATAAGTATGGGTTGAAGGGAAAAAACATTATAGCTAGCAACCTTATGATATCCGTATGCAATATGACTTTATGAATGGACATGCCAAAGTAGTAGAGAGAACATTTAAGTAGCATTAAAAGATTAAAAAGGACATATATGAGAATATTCTCCTACAATCGAGGGGAAGCTTCTTCAAATGATCAACTAAATGATCAAACCACAAACTTAGCACAACTTCTCTCAAATACCCCTTTAATTGGACTTTGTCAATCCACTACTCCTTCAAGGAAATGACCCAACTCACCTAGGGTTCTTGTACTCAACACAACCAAGGGTTTGGAATTACTTTGAACAAGTTCCAAATGACCAAAATAGGCCACAACATTCTAATTAGCACTTAGGAAACTCCATTTGTTCATTACTCATACCACTAGGTCTCTTTAGCCTTGAATGCTTGTAACACTGCCTGATAGGACAGTCTAAATAAAATCCACCCACAAGCCTATACCAGGTCAAACTACTGAATTTAGGCAACTATGATATGCCTCTACAAGACCCCAAAGTCTCACCTTTTGACAGTGGATGGAAGAACAACCATGGACCAATGTATCACTATCCCCAAGAGGCTTAATTTGTTGATCACAACAGGATTTTGATTACCTAGGCTCTCCCCTTCACCCCAAAGCCTTGATTCAGACTCCTATAGGATAATTACAACCATTTTCAACATTCCTAAGTGCCTCTTTAAGAAAAAGCACACAAAAAAGCAAAACTCACTTTTTGCTTCACCAATTAGGCCTGTCACATGAAGATGCCAGACCTAGTTCAATGCATAAACTCCTCCACACACCTTGCCATTCTCCAGAACAAAGGAAATATGAAAATTTACACAAGTACCTTCCATCCCACCAAGAATCAGCATTTTTACAATGTGGAGATGGAAGGAAAAGCCATTTTTCAACCAAAACCCTTGTTTTGAGGGTTTCAGACCTGCCTCTGCTAAAATGGCTATAACTTTTGTTATACTAATGAAATATTAAAATCAATGCCAAATGAAAGCTAGTTCTTCCCTCTTTCCAACCATATCAGTTTGTACCCTTACAGTCCTACAACATCTGTACCACACGTTTTAGCAGCAATTTTTACACAATTTTTTCCAGAAAACAGCAATTTTTCATTAGAACTTCAAAAAACTTGTTTCATCAGTCATGCCTCGACCATGAGAGGCTTATTTCAACTTATAACAACCTTTCCAATGTCCTCCAACTGAAAATTTGATTAGTTACATGTTAGAACTAATCAAACTTCACTTTAGACTCTTAATTGCCTAGTTAAGGCAATGCACACTACTTCCTATAAGCCCAATTTAAATGAGGCTTCAAAAAGGTGTAAAAAGACACCACAACCACTTTAAATCATCAAGGAAACTCCCCTCAAGTACCTGGTTGCATCATGGCATTTTGATTCTTTAATTTTCCAAGGTGCACCAAGCTTACAAAATGAGGATGGAGACCTTGTTATTACATAGAAACTTAACACCAAGACCAAAACTCAACAAAAAGCCTAGAAAACATATTGAAAGGAATTTAAGATGGTCCTTAGGACCTTATTACATCAAATCAACTTGACATCAAACAAAAAAAACAAACAAGGCCTCAAAGAGGCATGGAAACCCAAGGTGCCCCTGCACCATGCACCTGGGGTGGAAGAGATCTCAAGTACCACCTGAGATCAGTTGCTGCAAAGTAGTACCATGTTGTTTGATGTCCTCTTCAGTCATCCAAGTTGCATCCTCAAGTGGAAGACCCTGCCATTTAACAAGATACTCATTATATACTTTTTTCCTTGTCCTCTTTACCTCTTTGGTGTCTAGAATGGCTTCAAGTTTCAATGGTTTAGATGGTGGAAGGTCCTGCACCCAATCTTCATCAGTTTCCACACTTGTACCTGCATCCAAAGATCCCTTAAATGGGTACAAATCAGCAACATTAAAAATGGGTGAGATAGCCACCCCAGGAGGGAGTGCTATCTCATATGCATTTTGCCCAAATTTATGAATAATCTTGCAAGGGCCTATTTTTTTCATTTGCAGCTTGGTGTATTTTCCTTTAGGAAATCTCTCCTTCTTCAAATAAGCAAAAACCAGATCTCCCACCTTGTATTGAACATTCCTTTTCCTCAAATCTGCCCTCTCTTTGTAGTGTTCTACACTCTTTTTGAGATTTTCCTTCACTTGATCATGAATAGACTTCATTGCCATAGCAAACTCTTCACCTTCAGCACTTCTTTTCTCCATTCCTTTCAGATCTCTCAACTCAAAGATCCCCCTTGGATTCATCCCATACACAACCTCAAATGGAGTTTTTCCAATGCTTCTATTAATGGAGTCATTATAAGCATACTCTGCTTGAGGCAACACCAAATCCCATTGCACACCATGTTCTTTTGTCAAGCATCTTAAAAGATTACCAAGTGATCTGTTAACTACCTCTGTTTGGCCATCCGTTTGAGGATGGTAGGCTGAGCTATACTGCAAATTAGTCCCCAATTTCCTCCACAAGGTCCTCCAAAAGTGGCCTATGAACTTGGAGTCCCTATCAGATACAATGCTCATAGGAATGCCATGCATTCTCACAATCTCCCTGAAAAATAGACCTGCAATATTTGAGGCATCACTAGTGCATCTACAAGGAATAAAATGTGTCATCTTGCTGAATCTATCAACTACTACAAACACACTATCAACCCCCCTTTGTGTCTTAGGCAATCCTAAGACAAAATCCATACTTATGCTCTCCCAAGGCCTACTTGGGATTGGTAGAGGTTGATAAAGACCAGCATTTGAAGTGGTCCCCTTTGCTCTTTGACATATGGTGCAAGTTTCCACAAACCTTCTCACATCCATCTGCATTTTAGGCCAAAAGTAGAATCTCCTAACCTGCTCCAAAGTTTTGTCAAGTCCAAAGTGCCCTCCAAGACTCCCACTATGCTTTTCCTTTATTATATTCTCCCTCATAGAGCACTTGGGAATGCACAATTGAGCCCCTTTAAACAATAGACCATCTTGCAAAACATAATCAGCATAATCACTGTGAAAAGCATCAGAAAATTGAGAACAAACTTCAAAAGCAGCCTTGAAATCTTCATCCTCCTTATACATACCTTTGAGAGCTTCTATGCCCACACTTTGTAGTTGCACTTCTTGAACCATCATGACCCTTCTACTAAGGGCATCTGCAACCTTATTAGCTTTCCCCTTCTTATGTTTTATGGAGAATGTATATGCTTGTAGGTATTCAACCCACTTCATGTGCCTTTGGTTCAATTTTTCCTGTCCATTCAAGAAACTAAGAGCATGGTTGTCAGTGAATACTATAAACTCCCTTGGTAACAAGTAGTGCCTCCATTTCTTTAAAGCTTGGACCATAGCATACAATTCAAGATCATATGAAGAGTACTTTCTTTTGGCTTCATTTAGTTTTTCACTAAAAAATGCAACCGGTCTGCCCTCTTGACTCAAAACAGCACCTATTGCTTGATTACTTGCATCACACTCAATAGTAAAGACTTTATTAAAATCAGGAAGAGCAAGAATAGGTTGTTGTGATACCTTTTTCTTCAAGTACTCAAACCTTTCATTTGCTTCATTGGTCCATTGGAACTTACCCTTCTTCTCTCCTTTGATTGTATCAATGATGGGGGCACAAATATGGCTGAAACTCTTGATGAACTTCCTGTAGAAGCTTGCTAGGCCATGAAAACTCCTTACATCACCTACTGACTTAGGTGTTGGCCAATTAAGAATAGCCTCAACCTTTGATGGATCCATTTTCAAACTGCCTTGTGAGATAACAAACCCAAGGTAGACCAATTCTTCTTTCATGAACTCACATTTTTGTAAGTTGATCAGCAACTTTTCTTCATGCAACCTTCTTAAAACCTGTCCAAGATGCTCCAAATGCTCCTCCTTGGTCCTGCTAAAAACAAGAATGTCATCCAAATAAACCACAACAAATTTTCCAATAAAGGGTTTCAATACCTCATTCATTAGCCTCATAAAGGTACTGGGAGCATTAGATAAACCAAAAGGCATCACCATCCACTCATAAAGACCTTCATTGGTCTTGAAAGCTGTCTTCCATTCATCCCCTTCACGAATCCTAATTTGGTGATACCCACTTTTCAAATCAATCTTTGAAAAGTAGTGAGCTCCTGCTAGACAATCCATAAGATCCTCCATCCTTGGCATAGGAAACCTATATCTGATGGTTATCCTATTTATGGCTCTTGAATCAGTACATAATCTCCATTTACCATCCTTTCTTGGAGCTAGTACAGTTGGAACAGCACAAGGGCTTAAACTCTTCCTCACTAGGCCCTTATCCAACAACTCTTGCACTTGCTTTGCTATCTCTTCATTTTGGGTTGGTTTCATCTTGTAGGAAGCCTTATTGGGAAATGTAGCACCTGGTATTAGGTCAATATGGTGGTTGATATCTCTGATTGGAGGCAGGGAACTAGGCAATTCATCCACTACAATCTCCTTGTATTTCTCCAACAAAGTTTGGACTTCACTAGGTATGGGTTTCTCTTTGTTTGAGGACAAAACAGACCTGCATTTTGGCTTAACAACCAAGGCAAACCCTAGACCTCCCTCTTCCTTTAAGGTCTGCAAAAATTCTTTCTCACCTACCACCATGATGTTAGACTCAAGTTGTTTATCTACTCCTTCATCTGGTAAAGGTCTCATAGTGAAAGTGTGTCCATCTTTTGTTATTGTATAAGTATTCTTCTCTCCATCATGTTGGGCTTTCCTATCATACTGCCAAGGGCATCCTAAGAGAAAATGACAAGCATCCATGGGTGTGACATCACACAAAATTCTGTCCTTATACTCCCCAATCTGAAATTCTACCCAACATTGTTCATTAACAAGCACTTGTTGGCCCTTATTCAACCAAGACACCTTATATGGGGTAGGATGAGGAATTTTTTTTAGTTTTAACTTCTCAACCATTTCAAGAGACACTAAATTATCAGTGGAACCAGAGTCTACAATTACCTTACATACCTTCCCATGAGATTTACATGAAGTCCTAAACAAGGACTTTCTTTGTGGTGGCTCCTTGGCACTTGGCACCTTGAGAAGTGTTCTTCTCATCATCAAGCTCTCTCCAAATTCAGGATCAACAGGCCTAGAAGGTGAATTTACACTTTGTGCATCCTCCTCTTGCACCAATTGGTTCCTCCTATCTGCACCTTGAGAGGTTGAAGCTTGCTTTTCAGGACACTTGAAAGATGGGTGTCCAAACTGGTTACATGTGTAGCACCTTCCAGAGAATGAACCAGAACTTCTACCATTAAATCTGCCTCTTCCATTAGACCTCCTACCTCTAAATCCTCCTCTTGATTCTTGGCTTTGTTCCTCTCTTCCACTTGACTCCCCTTGTTGCCTTTGTGATTGGTTTCTACCACCAAAATTGCCTCTTCCCTTGAAATTTCTGCCTCTTCCTCTTCCTTGCTGCTCTTGCTTTCTTTTTAACTTCTCCTCTACCTTGCATGCTATTTGGAAGCACTCTTCTACTGTTTTAGGAGTCACAAGACTCATCTCATCTTGGATTGCAAACCTTAGGCCATTCAAGTATCTAGCCACTTTCTCATTGTCATTCTCTACATGACCACACCTCATACCGAGTTTGTGAAACTCCTCAGTATAGGTTGCTACATCCATATCCTTTTGCTTTAGGCTTTGTAGCTTCCTAAACACTTGCACTTCATGATCTGTTGGTAAAAATTGTGCCTTCAATCTGCTCACCATTTTGTCCCAAGAGGAAATCATATTTTTTCCCTCTTTCACTCTTTCTCCTTAGTGGTAGTTCCACCAAGTCAAAGCAACCCCATTCAATTTAGTCTTAGCAAACTTAACTTTCTTATTTTCTGCCATTTCCTTGTACTCAAAATAGTTGTTTAAGGCATCCACCCATTCCAATAATGCCTCTGCATTCATCTTTCCCCCATACATTGGTATGTCCATCTTCACATTAGATGATTCTACTCTTATGGATTGCAAGGCACCAATGAACCTCTTTTCCTGAGGGTCCAACCTTTCTTCTTGTGAAGGGCTTTCACCTTCTTCCTCAACTTCATCCTCAGAGGTATTGTCCTCATCAGTAACCCCTCTCTTCTTCTCTAAGGCCTCTATCCTATCTCTCATGGCCTTCATTTCCTTTGCAACTACAGACCCACCTTTAGCACCTTTTGGAGGCATTGTTCTTTGCACACCTCAACTCACTAATTAAACTCACAAAATCAAATGTGGCTCTAATACCACTTTTATGTAGAGTGAGCAGGGGAAGCGTCTTCAAATGATCAAACCACAAACTTAGCACAACTTCTCTCAAATACCCCTTTAATTGGACTTTGTCAATCCACTACTCCTTTAAGGAAATGACCCAACTCACCTAGGGTTCTTGTACTCAACACAACCAAGGGTTTGGAATTACTTTGAACAAGTTCCAAGTGACCAAAATAGGCCACAACATTCTAATTAGCACTTAGGAAACTCCATTTGTTCATTACTCATACCACTAGGTCTCTTTAGCCTTGAATGCTTGTGACAATACCTGATAGGATAGTCTAAACAAAATCCACCCACAAGCCTATACCAAGCTCAAACTACTGAATTTAGGCAAGTATGATATGCCTCTGCAAGACCCCAAAGTCTCACCTTTTGATAGTGGATGGAAGAACAACCATGGACCAATGTATCACTGTCCCCAAGAGGCTTAATTTGCTGATCACAATAGGATTTTGATTACCTAGGCTCTCCCCTTCACCCCAAAGCCTTGATTCAGACTCCTACAGGATAATTACAACCATCTTCAACATTCTTAAGTTCCTCTTTAAGAAAAATCCACACAAAACAAGCAAAACTCACTTTTTGCTTCACCAATTAGGCATGTCACATGAAGATGCCAGACCTAGTTCAATGCATAAAATCTTGCACACACCTTTCCATTCTCTAGAACAAATGAAATATGAAAATTTACACAAGTAATTTCCATCCCACCAATAATCAACATTTTTACAATGTGGAGATGGAAGGAAAAGCCATTTTTCAACCAAAACCCTTGTTTTGAGGGTTTCAGACCTGCCTCTGCTAAAATGGCTATAACTTTTGCTATACTCAATGAAATATTTTCAAATCAATGCCAAATGAAAGCTAGTTCTTCCCTCTTTTCAACCATATTAGTCTTTTACCGGTCCAGTACCTACAACATCCGTACCACATGTTTTAGCAGCAATTTTTACACACAGATTTTTCCAGAAAACAACAATTTTTCATTAGAACTTGAAAAAAACGTGTTTTCATCAGTCATGCCTCGACCATGAGAGGCTTATTTCAACTTCTAACAACCTTTCCCACTGTCCTCCAACTGAAAAATTTGATTAGTTACATGTTAGAACTAATCAAACTTCATTTTAGACTCTTAATTGCCTAGTTAAGGCAATGCACACTACTTCCTATAAGCCCAATTTAAATGAGGCTTCAAAAGGTGTTAAAGGACACCAGAACCATTTGAAATCATCAAGGCAACTCCCCTCAATTACCTGGTTGCATAATGGCATTTTGATTCTTTAATTTTCCAAGGTGCACTAAGCTTACAAAATGAGGATGGAGACCTTGTTATTACATAGAAACTTAACACCAAGACCAAAACTCAACAAAAAGCCTAGAAAACATATTGAAAGGAATTTAAGATGGTCCTTAGGACCTTATTACATCAAATTCAACTTGACATCAAACACAAAAAAAACAAACAAGGCCTCAAAGAGGCATGGAAACCCAAGGTGCCCCCGCCAGACGAAGTTTTAAATACAACCTATTATTGCAACCATTTCCAATATATGCAGCCCATACATGAAGCAATGTTGTCGTCACAAGCTATGGTAAGTGATGTTTATTTCCTCTACTCAGGTAACAAACATATATATCTAGATTTAAACTTATCTATATTTGTTCTCAAATCTATTGACAAGTTTAAGTGTGGATATCTATGCATGTTGTTTTCCAAAACACCTATCACAGTGGTGGCTCACATTTTTTTAGCACCTGAAGCTACGAAACAACAATCAACAATGCCTTATTGAAAATAACATAAACTGTTTAACTACTTTGGTAAGTTTAGAATGCTAAATATTATTGTGGACGTATATATGGAATGTTTTATTTCTTTGCAACCATTGCCACTACATGGAAACCATAAATGAAATAATATTTTTCAAGTTGTTCAACAACAATCAACAATGTGTATATATGTGCATCTAACTTCAGATATATATATATATATCAGTGTAAATTTTGTTTTGCAGTTGTATATATATGTATTGCATGCGTTGGATGCATATGTAGGAATCTGTTACTTGGAAATATATAGAAACAAAAAGTATGTGTTTCTTTTGTTGTGTTCCATTTCTCTTTTACTGTGTGTAGATATGTATTTATGTGAAATTAGATGTAGACAACATTCATATATGTTGCTCCCCATGTTTATTGTTTTGGGAAGATAATTGTTATTTAATTTGTCCTCAAAAATAAATTCTTACAATTATAGTTTTATACTTCCTGGCATAATAAGAAACATTGGTTTCACCCATTCATCATAGTGTGGTGGGACAAAGCATGCTGTTATCGGGTTTGGTGAGATCCCATAGTTCCAAGGACCCAATACAAGTGTGGTGGAGAGCGTGACCTTCTTTGTTGCTGTTCATTTTACTCTTCTCCCTATGTGCAGGTATGTATGGTTTTAGAAATTAGAGATGGAAAAACATTCATCCCTATGTGCGATATATGTATGCATGTGAAATTAGATGTAGACAACATTCATATATACTCCTCCTACAAGTTTATTACTTTGGGAAGACAGCTTGTTATTTGTTTCATCATCAAAGAGGAATTCCCACAATAATAGGTTTTATATTAAGCGCATTAAGAAACATTGGTTTCACCATTGATCCCAAAGTAGGACAATGTATGTTCTGCTTGGGGTTTGGTGAGAGCCTATGGGGCTCCATGACCCAATAAGGTAGGGTGGAGAGCATGCCTTCTTTTGTTATTGTTCATTTTACTTTCCCTATGTGCAAATATTTATGTTTGTGAAATTAGAGATGGACAACATTCATCCCTATGTCCAGATATGTATGTATGTGAAATCAGATGTAGACAACATTCATATATACTCCTTCCTATGTTTATTCTTTTCATAAGATAATTACTATTTTTTTTTAGGCCTATACTTAAACTTCTCCACAAAAATTTATTGCTACTTGGCATGGCTCTGCCCTCTATCTATTCATCCAAAATTGTTGCAATAATTGACAAAAGAATGGGTACATATGTTAATTGACAGTTGCAGTTTTCCTATTTGAAAGTAGCATTGTGCACTTATTTAAATTGTTCTTGTTTTTCAAAATAATAAAACAGTTTATGTTATTCTCCATAAAGAAATTGTTGATTGTTGTTTTGTCGCCTTGAATAAATTATTTGATCTATGGTTTCTATGTAGTAGAATGTATTGCAAAGTAACAAAAAATTTCATGTTCTTCCTGCATTGTTGGTTTTTTCGATGGTTTTGAGGATATTGTTATTTAGGGCCTCAATAAGAATTTCACCAATGTTTCATCTCACACTTAATATACAAACTCCCATTGTAAGAAATCCTTATTGAGGTCTAGACAAATAACAACTATCCTTCGAGAAGAACATGAAATATTTTATTACTTTGCAAACATTGTCACCACACAGAAACCATACAATAATTAATGCTCATGCCAACCGACATTTAATTTCACTAGTCTTCTCTACCAACATGCTAAACGCTTTTAATTTAAAAAATCAAAAAAATCCACCACCTTTTCCTCGACCGGAATCCGGATGTCGTAAGGGTTAAAAACTGGGAAGGCTAAAAAAAATTCTGGCCAAAGTTCACACACTAAGGGAAAACCACACAACTGGAGGTTTCCATAATTTTTTCATTTGATTTTTGTAGTTTTAATCTTCTTGTGTTGGCTAAGTGTAGAGTATATTGCTGCTACATGTGAGTTCCTAAAGTTATGTTGCATATGTCTATCTTTGATATTGCTACACTTGCATAATTTAGAATGATAGGCTCTATATTAAGTGCAATAAAAAACCCTTTGTAGAGCATTTAAAAAATAGTCTATGTTCTTGCAAACCAACCAACCAAGAACATACATTGTCCATCATTGTGATCAATGGTGGCATCAATGTACCATATAACAATAAAAATACAACTTATCTTTCCAAGAGTGTGCCAACATCTAGTAAACATAGGGATCAGTATGTATCAATGTTGTTTGCATCTAGTATGACATACATACATATCTTCACACAAGGGAAATACATTGTCCATCTCTATGATCAATGGTGGTATCAATGTTCCATATAACACTTAAAATACAACTTATCATTCCAAGAATGTCTCAGTATGTATCAATGTTGTTTGTATCCACTATGATATATATACATATCTGCACATAGGGGAATTAAAGTGAAACACAACAAAACAAGGCATTGTTCATCACTGTGATTAATGGTGACATCAATGTTCCATATAACATTTAAAATACAACTTATCATTCCCTACGTGCAGATATGTATGTATCTGTTGTTTTGTGGTGATGGTTGCAATGTAATAAAATAGTTAATGTTATACAGTCTATTTTTTTTCCATAACGCATTGTTGATTATTGTTCTCTAGATTTGGCTATATTGTTTCATTTTCGATAAGGTACTATTGAAAAAAGAATTTGTCCGTGTGCAGGCTTATTTTGTTTTTTTTGAATGGGTTTGTTACTGTGAATTCTTCTATTTTGTGCATTTTTTTCATCAAGGTCACTGTTGAAACCAATATTGTTTCATTTATGGTTCGTGGTTTGTCACGATTTACTGGTAATTCCACTGTTGTCTACGACACTATTGAAACCAATATTGTTTCCTTTATGGTTTGTGTGTGGTGCATATTGTTTATATATTAAGTGCAATAAGGAACATTGGTTTTTCTAATGATCACAGTGGTGGAGAGTGTATGTTCTTGCCCAGGGGTTTGGTGAGATCTTATCAGGCTCCATGACACAATATGGCAGGGTGGAGAGCAACCCTTCTTTTGTTGTGTTTCATTTTTGGGGGAAAATTTATCAAAGCCGAGACTATTGTATTGCTTTAGTAGCCATCACCCCATGCAAAAAACACAAAATAACCTCCAACCACCTTCATAGAAGCTCGACAACAGGTGATCGAACTTGAACCTTCACAAAAGCTTGTCATCACGACATCAACATTAATTTTTGTATGGTTTTTGTATAGCGGCGATGGTTGTAATATTGTTTGATTTATGGTTCACCTTTTGTGGCGGTGGATTTGCATGGGTTTGTTACTATGAATTTTTGTGTTTTGTGGGTTTTTCCATCTAGGTCACTGTTGAAACCAATATTGTTTCATTTATGGCTTCCATTTTGTGGTGATGGTTGTAATAACACTTGCCATTTTAAACCTCAGGAAACATAGCAAAAGTCTACACAATTTTTGATAAGGCATTGTTGGGTGTTGTTCTGTGGCTTTGCCTACTATCAGAGTTGTGTGTGAAGATGGTGAGCTTTTCTAAAGTTACAAGTTCAATTTCCCTATTCAACACATGTATTAGTATTTGCATCTCTTCTTATATATACTTGTGGACATGGTTGTTTGCATGTATACATCTACATATGCATATACATAAACATACATGCATGCAATTGAATTTTCTGAGTGCATACAACATCTTCATACAGATTTCTATAGATATATGTGT
>VDFB02271358.1:1001087437-1001112157 GCA_007258455.2 Sequoia sempervirens
TTTTTCAAGCAACCCATTTTATTTTTGCCCGTCCCCGACAAAACCCGCATTTTTAAATTTATTTTTTACGTCAAAAATTGCGTAAATCACAAAAGGGGGGTTTTTGTTTTTAACTCACCTGCTGTCGCCTGTGCCCTCGCGGTACATTGCCCGTACTCCATCCGCCCGGTGCACGATCGCGGTGTCGTTGTCTGTCGGCATCGTCTCCCTCGTTTTTCTCTCCTCTCCACTCTTCCGCTCAGCTGCTACAGTGCAAGTGAGCCAGGTAATTTTTTCAAATTACCTTTTAACCCCTCCCTCCCAAAAAAGGTATTTTTTACCTTTTATTTACCTTTTTATTCCGCCAACTAATTCCAAACTTCCCGGGGCCGCCATTCGCAAACCGTACGTCCGATCCACTCCGTTCCAAAGGCAAACTTGCTTAATTTTTCGCCCTCTATCCAACGGTCCCCTCCATTTCCCTTTATCGAGACGTCGTCCGGGGCCCCTTCTTTCTTCCCCAACCGCCCTCTCGAGGGGGCATACCCTACCACTTCCTTCCATTTCAAACCAGACACTGGGGCATCCTCATTTCTTTCTTCATCCTCGACATTCACTTTTCTTCGAAACATTGTTATTTCAACAATATTTCGAAGAGGGGCAAAATGTAGACACCTAAATTTAATCACTTCCATATGATTAAATTTGTTGCATTCACGTCTATCATATTAATATTAATTTATTAAATTAATATTACACCCTTTGTCCCATAAAGTATTTAATTTAATAATTAATACTGTCTTTTCCCTTATTCCTCTCTAAATTAAATAAATACACTAATTTATTTAATTTAGTCACTTGTCCTCCTTTTGATTTAAAAATCAATTTAAAAATTCCTCACTTTCTCTCTCCTTGTCACATCCTCCAACATTTACCACTTGCCTCTAACCTTCTGTTAATTAGCCTAATCCAATATTTGCACAACCTTAACCAAAATCATTAACTAAATTTAGCACCTCTTTTTGGTCAATTCTTCCTTTTTTCCTTTTTGATGTTAACCCCCTTTTCTATGTGAATTTTTAATTCACATTTATTTTCTCTAGACTCCCCTCCTTTAAATGTGAATTTTTAATTCACATTCCATTCTCCCAAGGCTTCTAGAACCTTGGACTTGTCACAATCTCCACATGTGACCAAGTCCCACCTTTTTGGAACCCACCTTTTATCCTCTAGATCATCTTATGAATGTGAATTTTTAATTCACATTTATCCCCCAACCACCTTTCCTTTTCCCATGTAGATTTTTGAGGAATTCTAAAATTCCTCAAAAGTCCCTTTCACTCCCACTTGGGGACAAGAAATCCCTTTTTGTGGAAATCCTCTCATCCCCCAAGGTGCATGTCCTTTTCCACCTCATGTACCTTTTTGACAACTCATCTCCACCTCATATCCTCTTGTCCACTTCACCCTCCACATGTCAAGATGTGAGGGCTTGTGGGTTATCAACCCACCATAGCCCTTCATCTTGGCCTTGTTGGATCAATCTTGACCCTTGAATTCTCTAGAGAATTCAAATTCCTCTATAAATACCCCCTCCTCAAGGGCATTTCCACAACACTTAGCTATCTTGCATCCTTATGCTGTCATTTTGCATTCTCAACACTTTGCACTCTCATAACTACATGCTATCCAAGCCTTTTTCAATCATTCAACCATCTTTGTCCATCATTTTGCATATTGAAGCTTGCATTATAGACATTCAAACAATCATCTAAGGAGCACACAACCAATCCAAGCAAGGGCCAATCAAAGAAGTTTCAACAACAAGGGAGGTAAAAGTGTTTGTGTTTCATTTTATTTGCATTCCTTTTCGTTGTAACTCTCTTTTGGCTAATCTTGAGGTGTCCTTGGTGTTTTGTCTTTCATGTTTCTTAGTTAGATTTACACACTTAGAGCATTAGGAATTCCAAGGTATACACTCTCAAACCTTAGTGACATCAAATGAGTAGATGTGACTATAAATTTGAATTCTTTTGTCATTTTCCATAAACCCTTGAACCTTACAGTGAACTCAAGTAATGAAATTCCATATTGGTTAGTTTCAATACATAAAACATTATGGGTTTGGATGTTCTATAGTACATAAACTAGTAATTGCACTTTGGTGTGCAATAGGAATGTCGATGGTTTTTTTAATTTAGAATTTGTATGAATAGAGCTTAGTATTTGACATTAAGTATAGTAGAATGTAATTGTGAAATTCTTTGAACTAAGAAGAAAAACATTTTGAAATAAATGTTTGTTTTGTGTAGGAAGATGGAATAACAGTTTTTTGTATTTGTAAAATATAATAATTTATAAACTATGAAAATTAGTGAAAATCTATAAATAATATTTAATTCTTTACTTTCTTTCTTTGTATAAGTTGCAATGATTATTTTGATAAGCTAAATTCATTGTATTTAAATATGTTTTTCTAAAATATAAAAGTTTTTTTCAAATTGTAAAATATAACAATTTGTTTTTTTTTTGGCTTTATTTATTTTTCACCTTTATAAAATGAATATGAATAATTTATTTCTTTAATTATTTTATATTAGGTTCATCGTTAGATCTTTTTCAATAGTCTTGCATCATGCTAACACATTCCCAACCGTCAATGCCTTTATAATATAATTTAAATACACTTTGAATATTAGTAGAAAATTAGAAACATCTTATTTTTTGCTTTCTTTCTTTGTATAAAGTGCAATGATTAATTAGATAAGGTAAATTCAATGTAGTAAAATATTTTTTGTAAAATATAATATTATTATTTTAATTTGTAAAATATAATTATTATGATTTTTTTTGTTTTTTATTTTTATTTAATTTATATTATCATTGAACGGTCAGATCTTTTTCAATGGTCAACCATCATTCTACCAAATTCTCAATCATTGATCATTAAAGTTAGTCGGTAATGTTCATATAGGGAATGCCTTCAACGTAATAAATAAATTTAAATAACTCACAAGATGGAAAATGAAGAATTATATTTTGATTAAAATTGTTAGTATAGGTTTTTTATTTTCCTTATGGTAGGAGATATTTTCTTTTCTTCTTACTATATTATTAATT
This sequence comes from Sequoia sempervirens, assembly GCA_007258455.2. Lineage (NCBI taxonomy): Eukaryota > Viridiplantae > Streptophyta > Pinopsida > Cupressales > Cupressaceae > Sequoia > Sequoia sempervirens. The sequence continues at coordinate 1,001,090,537 of VDFB02271358.1, forward strand.
TTTCTTAAGTTAGATTTGGTTAATATGAGACCACATGGTGTAATTCATCAACTACATGTGACTCTCTCCTACACATAGGTAGTTGAGTTTCACACCCTCTTTTGTATTTTTATGCCACCTCTCATAACCATTAGTTTGTCTCTATTTTAATAGATTATGCCACATGTTTTGACATTTACCAAGTGGGTAAAATCTCCCACCTAATATGGGTAGTTGGAGTTATATTTTCCCTTTCTTTGCAATATATACAACACTCTCCTCTCATCTCAGCTCATTTAGTCAGAATAAAGTGATTATTCTCTAAATTCTCTTGAATTTGTCTCTATTTTCCCTCTTTTAGGATTTTCTCTCCATTGCACTATTTTTTATTTTTGATCATTTGTCGATTGGAGTTGCATTGATCCACGATTGACATAATGTCCTAACTTGATTCTCACTTTTTGAAAAATCTAACAAAAATAACATGTATCAAATAGGTAAAAGATGAAATCATTATGAATTGTTAATTAAAAGGCTTTCAAAAAATTGTGAATTTTTACAACCTCCAAACTGATGAGTTAGTGCATATATTTTAAAATTTAGTGTTTTAATTGTTTGATTTGATTTCAATGGTGAGCCTCACATCTACATTTTTCTTTTATAGGTATAAAATACTTAGTAGTTGAAGTCCCCAATTTAACATTTATTACACAATATTTGTTGAACAAATGTTTTTAAATCTATCAAATTCAAAAAATATTTAATTATTGAAAGATTAAAACTTATACACTTGTATTGTAGTACCCCTCCGTTTATGCTTATTCTTTTTGTTGATACTTTTTCATACTGTTAGACCTATGATGTTTTGTTTAGATATTGTGATCGCTGGTTTTGAGCGATGGTGGATTATTTTGTGACATGATGATACTTTGTTTGATGATTATTGTTTTCAGACATGATATGATTTAGCGTAGATGTTTATTTTCAGTTGATCATTGATATGTATATGTTTATGATGGATTAACAACATTTATTGAGTCAGTTTTCTGTGAAGTGTATTGGTGTGGAGAACATAATCGTATCTCTCACTTGCGAGTGCCCTGCGATATCTGTGATTTTCTCCGCATGGTGTGTCTGTTAATGCTTTATAAATATATATACATGTATGCACGTTATTTGCTTGGTTGCAGGTTTTTTAGGTACATGACACCGACTCCACCCGTGTAATTAGGTCTGAGCGTGTCAAGACTCAACGGAAATGTTGAACGGGAGATAGTAGTTAGGTTTATCCTAGTCTAGTTTTTAACCTTGGTCTTAGTACATTGTCAGTTTTCAGTTTTGAGTCATAGGTTGTATTGTATTTTCTGTTGGTTAAATTGTTTTAAAAAGGTAAATATGGGTTAATTTTAAATGTTAGTTATTATGTTTTAATTATTGTTATTTAATTAATATTTAAATATGATTGAAATTTACTTACTTGATAATTTAATACATTAGTTAGCTTATTTGGTTAAATATTTGGTCTTAAAAAGATTTAACTATTTTAATTAAATAAATAAATTAATTAAGTTAAATTATTAAGTGTGTAAATTATATTGTATTTAAAAGAATTAGAAAATAAAATAAAATAAAATAAAATAAATAAAATGCACGTGAATGGAAAATTGATTTTCAAATTTTAAATTTAAATAAAATAATAATTTGCATGCAAAATTAAAAAGGGAAAAAACTGCCAAGAAGTTGTAGAGAAGATATTTGCAACTTCTCGACAAGTGTGGAAGTTGCATTAATTTGGTTGTTGAAAATTTTGTTACAGAGAGGTTATTGTGGATCTCGGGAAAATCATAGAGGTTGTTAAAAAAAATTTCATGGGGATATTTTTTTGAATACTGGCAAAAATTCTCTTACTGTGCAAAAATCTTTATTTCTTAGAAGTTGTTATCTCTCTGTTATTTGGGGTTGTGATTCTTTGTGGAAGATCTTCTTGGTGGTTGGACAAGCTTTCTTGGATTTGGGGAAAATATTTTTGAAGAAGATCTTGGGAATTGCACATTACAGGCAAGAGGTTACATCCTTCAGGCATCTATTTTATACAGGTATTTTTCTTTGTGTATTTTGATTTTTATTTTTGGTTTAGAATTTCTTGTGTCTATATTGGAGATTTTGGAAAAGTTTTTATTTAAATAGAAGAAAAGATTTATGAAATAACTTGGATGAGAAAGAAAGGAAATTCCCTACTGTTAAATTTTGTGTGTTATTAAAATAAATTTCATTATAAACAGTAAAAAACCCTACAAATATGATTAACAAAACTAATGGAAAATTTCATGTTAAGATTTATCTGTTAAAAGGGGGGAATCATCTTGAAAATTTGTGATCAAATAGAAATTATATTAAGCAAAACCTGTTATTTACAAATTTCTTATACTTCAGTAGGAAATGCAATTGAATAGAAAATTGTCTGTATTCTATAATTGTTTGACTGTGTTTATTTTAAAAAAATACCAGAGATATGTACAGAAAAATCATCATACGGATAATATTAGGGTTTTCAAACAAAAATTTGTTATTTAATTTATTTTAAAAGAAAATTCGCATGGACTTCAATGAGTTCTTATTTTTCTTTAAAAAAAAAAAAAGAAAATCGCCATTTGACTGACGAGATTTGCAGAAAATAAAAAAAAAAAAAAATTAATAAAATTTGAACTGTGGGGAGGGCCGAAACCCTCCCCATACTCCATTGAGGAGGAGGCACAGCCCTGGAAGGGGCCGCACCAACTCCCCAATGGGGAGCCGCGGCTGGGCTGCTAGCTTCGCGGCTCGGCTGCAGGCTAAAACAGGGTTTTGCTATATTTAAAATATGATATATATTAAATTTTGAATTGATATAATGTGATTATTAATGAAATTCATATTTTATATATGGTTTTATTTAAAATATATATATTATAATTATATATATATGTATATATATCTGTATATATGTATAAATATATATGTATATATATATATATATATATATATATATATATATATATATATTTATGTTTATATATTTATTTAAATATATATATATATATATATATATATATATATATATATATATATATATATATATATATATATATATATATATATATATATATATATATATATATATATATATATATATATATATATATATATATATATTTAGGGATATTTAATGCATATATTTAAATATATTAATAGTTGTTAATTAACATTTGAAAACTTATGATTAGATATTCTTTTTAATAAAATGACATGTGTAGGAAAAAATAGAATTTTATTATTAAACATGATTGGAAAACTGTATTAAACGTAGATTTGATTATTATATTTTATGATGGATAAAGACTATGAATTAGCTGATTGATTAATTTTCATATTTCTTTATTCTAAATTATTGTCGAATGGATTTAGTATATCCAAATGATAGATGTGTAATTCTATTTGTTTAAAATTGATTTATTTCTTTTATGGTTGGGTAAAATGAGAAAGTTTCAATTAAACAAGTCTTCCAGAACAAATTGTAAAATGGGGCTAGTGATTGTTGAGCTGAACTTCTATATTGGTTATTGATGTGTACATGATTTCTTTGTATGGTGTTTAGATGCCAAATAGTTCTGAACATAAATTTTGATGTTCGTAAGGAATAGTGTTGAAAAATATATTTTGAATGTACACTTGTAAACCATAGTCAGGAGGACATAGAAACCTTGTTATGTTTAGGGGAGTGGCTATTTGTAAGGGCCGACACACAAAGTGGTGTCAGGGTAACTTACAAGTAGTTAGTAACTCAGTGATAACTAAAGAACATAGTAGATAGATTAAAACACTTAATAAGATGTATATGCCTTGCTTATGACTCTTGAGCTACTACAGTCATGAGTATAAGTTGAGAAGGTCTGGAATGGCAAATCGAAGTCTTGTTTCTTCAAAAGACGTTCGATTCCATAATAGTATGCAATAGGGGCCGGGTTTCGTAAGAGGTTGCCAGGGTAACCCAAGGATTGGGGGCTGTAACCTAGGAAGAAACACCAGGGTAATCTTTGCATCGTTGTGATGACACTCCACCTAGAATAACAGTCAACCTTGAGTTTGTGTTTCAATCAATTGTCAAAATCTGGAAGTAATGTAACCAATAGATTGTTTGTACTAGTGTCTAGGGTTAGTAGATTAGGTCTAGGTAACCTTATTACTATCTCCTAGCATGGGGGGTGGACCTACGGGTACCACATGGTTGGGTGGAACGTGCACCTTACTCCGTTGGGTCCCTAGTTTGTGATCATGGCATCGAGAACTTCATGGTTGGAGAGCTCGCACATGGATTTCTTCTGTACTTTCAACATTGTATATTGTAAACTTGTAATGTTAAAACATCCCTCAATGTTGTGAGGTGATCATTTGTAAAATGTAATCATTATTGAACTACCTCATCAGATGGATGAGTATTGTATATCCTATCAAATGCAATGTATGGAAAAATATGTTTGCACTTTATTATGTTAATATGAATGGAAATTTATTATTATGCAATGTTTATCTTTATGTTATTATTTATTATGTGCAATGCGAAATACTTAAGTCGCTTATGGAAAAATAAAAGTAGTGTAACGTCGCTTAACCTAAGAATGTATGCAATTTAATTAACTTAATATTAATACTTTAAATTTTTTTTTTAACACTAATGCAACATTCTTAGGTTATTAAGACGGGGCATTACATGTATATTTTCTATTAAAAAAAAGTATATATTGATGTTGTCATCTTTGTCTATGTGTGTAAAAATTACTAATATGATTATAAATTTTTTAATATAATATTATATTGTAATTTTGTTCTATTTTTTTTGAAGTAAACTTTATTTGTAATGAATTGCTTTGTTTTTTGTTCCATATGGAGTATATAATGAACCACTAATATGGATCCATTTGATATAGTTTAATGTATAATTGAATTAATTTTGATGTATCAACTATGTATATATATACACTTGATTCTTGTCAACACAAAATTAACTTTTTTTAATATTTTCTAAAGTAAACTCTATTTTTAATGAATTAAATTGTATTTTGTTCCATATGGATTATACAATGAACCACTAATGTTGATCCATTTGATATAATTTAATGTATAATTGAATAGATTTTGATATATCAACAATTTATAAAATAAATTTTAAAAAATAATTACATGATTGTTGTCAACACAAAAAAAATTAAGATTTTAATCTTTAAATAATAATATAAATATATTATATTAATAAAAAATAAAAAATAAATTAAATTATATAAAATATCCTAACATCTATTAAGGGAGAAGACTAGTAGTTGCGCAGTTAACTTTGCGAGCACATAGTGGTTGCATGGAATATTGTAGGATCTCTAATTTTCTTTTTAATGTGAATTGGCTTTATCTATCTATAACTAAGGTTTGAAGGTGTGACTCATCACAAAACTTGCAACATCAATAGTTTAATGAGAATTGTCCAAAAAAACACACTTTTTTAATAGATTGTACTTTCTTTGTTCTTTAGTGTTTTAATTGCTTTAAAAACCATGATAAAAAGAAAGTCTATCTTTACTATATATTTTAATGTTTGTTATCTCTACAAAAAGATCCTCTTGTTTAGTTTGTAAGCTGAATAAGACCTCTATATTGAAGTGTATCATGATGTAATCCATTTTGTAAATAAAATATTGATGTGCTAAAATAATTATGTGTTTGTTGTAGCAATTTCTATTTGTTGTCTGTTTTCAGAATCTACAATTAGTAGATACTCAACTACTAATTTTTCTTCCCTAATAACTTTATTAGAATATCATCTACTTCTTTATATGGAGTATCATTATTAATAGTATCACAACTGAATCGCATCCAAGTACATATCTTTATAAAATATATCTATATCTTTACTAGCGTACTAGTCTGCAAACGAAGGTGGTGAACATTCAAGAGCTCCATTCAGGATAAATCTAATGGAGTTGTTTTAGCTACTTCTTTCATGAGTTGTAGGACATTTGCACAATCCTCGCAAAGATGCTGCGGGTCAGGAATTATGTCTTCCGATACTAATGCAAGCAGGTTTCCTTTTCCAGTGTAGCTGATGAAATGAACTACTATCAACTGCATACATCCGGGAACAATCATTTAAAAATTGTGTATATAACTCTTAAAAACATTTCTGAATAAAAAATTGTAACAGAGAATGAGAATACTGACACGATAGTTAACGTGAGCCATAGGAATAATGTGAGTGATGGGGTTATCACCATATTGGATCTGTTCCACGGGCCCACCACATTGGAGAAGCCCAGTGTAGTGTTCGCACATATTTTACTGGGACTGTACACCATCAAGTGCAATTTCATTAAAATGTTCATAGTTTTCCAACGAGAAACTACAAATCAATTTGATCTTATTTTGTTTCTTGTGCTTAAAATTATCTAACTCGTAAGGGCTTTCGCAGACATGTTAGAAGCCCATAACAAATATTGAAAAAAACTTTCAGGTCTAACCAAATAAAACAAAATGTTGGCATAAATGACCAGGTTTAAATATCACATACTAAGGTACTTTGACCGCTTATGTGGTAGATGTGGGCCTCTTCCTCTCGCCAGTAGAAGTCAGTAAGGTATCAAAAGCAAAAAGTGGTTGATGCAACGGCAGCTATTGGAAGCTTTGGAACAGGGTATGGACAACCATCAAACCATAATGGAAGGGAGTTTATCGTTATGGCACATGAACTGTTTCAGTAGATGCCTCAAAGAAATGCTTGCAGGATATACACAAAATGCATTTGGTGAAAAGGATTAAGAAACTTTCAATCAAATGCGATTCACAGGTGTAAAGCCAGTCCTCGCAACCTTGGCCAGTATGTGTAGAAATGTATGTATGTGGAATTTGATGTAGACAATATACATAAGCAACTCCCAATCAGAAAAGTGGATTAAATTGGTAATAAAAAAAAAAAAAACACGAAGGATTATATATGAATGTTGTCTATATCTAATATCACATACATACATATCTACATATAAGGAAAATAATATGAGTCACTGTGGTGGCTTAGAGCTCTTATAGTAGCTAAAGCCAGAGAACTATTGGAAAAACAAGGACACACAACTGAGAGGGGGGAGGGTGAATCAGTTGTAACAAAAACTAAAACTCTTCTTCTTAATCTCAACTTAATCTCAGATCTGACGAATAAGCAATTAACCATAAACAATCAATACATCAGAGAGACAAAGAACACAAAAAAAATTTTGTGCGGAAACCCCGTTGGGGAAAAACCACAGTGGATGTTAGTCCACAAGATTATACTTTGCTAGAAGTATGAAAATAAATAATAAGGGGAACGCACATTCATTCAGGAACACTGCCTAGAGCTCACTGCTCAATTACAAAAGAGGACTCACTGTCCACTCAGTTTCCAACAATAGAGTTTGGATTAAAACCATCCAAGATTTGTGAACTGAGAAAATAACTTCTTCATAAGCCTGATTACAGTTCCAATTAAACTCAACACTTCTTCACACTTCACACTTTCTTCTTCACAGTCTGCTTAGTAATCAAATGATATTCACACATACAAACATAGGAGCACACGAAGCATCATCATCAATAATGAACTAATCACCCTTATATATCCACTACACGAAATTCCATCACCATTTCATCGACCATAGAAAAATAAAATATATTTGTAATGTCGGCCCAATTTTTCAAATAAAATTTTAATGCATTCAACCAAGGTCGGTCACAACATAGTGGAGATCCAAACTAATATGTCCAACACAAAAATATTTTAATTAATTTCACCACGAAGATCCACATCACGCTACCAATGACATGTCAGCCAGGAACAAGAAAAACTAAACATGCGCACAAAGATCTTCAACCATGAAGTCTTCCAAATAATGTGGGCACACCACAAAGATAGAGAATGATATAGAGAAACCATAGAACACCAAGAAACAATAGAGAAGCATCCACAACAACTGAGAAAACAAGAATTACATAAACTTCATTCAAGAACACTGACACTGACCAACAACACAAGTGATGCCAGACCACAACATACTCAAAACTTCACGCGGCCCTCTAAAACTTCTGGTAGATGATCTAGGAACATTAAAAAATAAGCCCATAAATCCACATCAACTAATCTTCAATGTACATAACACAATGCCTTCTTGACTTGCACAGTTCCACTAGGAACCAGGGATACTTTCTTTTACAACATTCTCAATATCCTCGACATATACAATATTCAATACACCAAATTCTAATAGTGTTGAAATCAATGACAACCACATATCAACAAAGATATCCACAACATCCAACAATCTCCCCCTTTGGCATTGTTGGCAACACAAGATGTGAAAAAATACCATCAACCCAACACACTGACTTCTTCTGTACTTTCCTCTCAACTGAACTTCTCTTCTCAATAATTTTTCACATTGCACTTCTCCCTCTTTGACATCAATGGCAAAGGTAACCATGACCTTTCCAAACACACGCTTTGAACCACATATCCACACATCTGACTACTCCCCTTAAGTAGCAAACATGAAAACATCAATCTAAATTAGAATATAGCAATGAAGCTCTTAGATTGATGCAAATAAATGAATCTTTAGTTCTTATCAGGAGGGGTGATTACCCCTAGCATTCCTCTGAGATACTCAAAAGTATCCTTCAAAAAAGGCTTAGTAAATATATCTATAATGTTCTTTGGTAGACACATATTCCAGTCTAACTTCTTTCTCATTCACTTTCTCCCTCAAGAAATGAAACTTAATTGAAATATGTTTAGTCTTAGAGTGTAGTAACGGATTCCTTGAGATGTTTATTGCACTTGAATTGCCACAGTATATGCAATAGGCTCTTCATATGTCACTCTAATATCTCTTAGCATCTATTTCATCCATATCACTTGAGTACAATTATTTGTAGCAACAATGTATTATGCTTTAGTAGTTGATAGAGAAATTGAATTCTGCTTTTTTCTCAACCAAGATATCAGTTTCTTTCCTAGGAAGAAAGCACCACCACTTGTACTTTTCATGTCATCTACATCACTAGCCCAATCCACATCAGTGTATGCACACAAAGTGAGATCATCATCCTTTGGATACCAAAATCCAAAGTCGACTCTTCCTTTAAGAAAACAAAAAATTCTTTTGACAACAGTAACATGTGATTCCTTTGGATCAGCTTGAAATCTAGCAACCATACATATAGAATTCATAATGTATGGTCTAGTTTGTATCAAGTAGAGAAATCCACCAATCATTGATCTATACCAAGTTTGATTAGCCTTTGGAGAATCATCATTCTATGATAGCTTACATCTGGTTACCATGGGAGTACCAATAGGTTTGAAGTCATCCATTTCAAACTTCTTCAATAGCTCTTTCACATATTTGGAATGAGATATAAAAGTCTCTTGGTCCAATTGTGTAACATGTAATCCCAGAAAGAACTTCATTTCACCAATCATGCTCATCTCAAATTCACTTTTCATTTCATTAGAAAACTTCATACATAGATTATCATCTCCTCCAAAAATGATATCATCAACAAAAAATTCTATAATCAATTCCTTATCATGCTATAACTTGAAGTATAAGTTGCTATCAACATTACCTTTTGTGAATCCAAGCTTCAATAGATATTTATGCAATCTAGCGTACCATGCTCCCGAGGCTTGCTTATGTCCATACAGAGCTTTCTTCAGTCTGCAAACCATATCTCCCTTGTCTGTTAGTTGGAATCCATCTGGCTATTCAATGTACACTTCTTCTAGCTCTCCATTGAGAAATGTAGACTTCACATCCATTTGATAAACTTTATAGGTCTTATGTGCAGCATAAGCAAGAAATAATCTCACAACTTCGATTCTAGCTACAGGGGAAACTGTTTCTTCAAAATGAATACCTTCCATTTGAGAATAGCCTTTCCATACCAGTCTTCCTTTATTCCAGACCACTTCACCTTCTTCATTCAGCTTGTTTCTAAATACCTATTTGGTACTGTAAAAACAAATATTCGAACAGCTCCCTTCGGGTTTCTTTTTGTGAATGTGTGCACCAGCCTGTGCATCGCCAAGTCTGGTCGGCTTTCCATCGAATTTTGATCTCCCACTATTCGCATCCTCTCTTCGTAACTTTAGGTAACGGCTTACCTTTCGGCTCCTAAGAGGCTCGCTGGTCATCCACGTGTCTCACTTATGGAGGTTTTTATTTCCTTTTTTCCTTGAAGTCTCTTCAAGTTGCGAAAGCCTTCTGCCGGAGCCATCACTTCTAAAAATTGTCAGAGGGACCCACATCTTGCAACGTGGCAGCGTATCGCAAGTTTTTCATATGGGAATGAAATAGGTAGCTGCGAGTTGCGAAGTGCTTCTGCGGGCCTTCTTTTATTGTTGGCCATCCCCACCTCCCGCTAGGTGGCAACCATTTGCATCTTTTTAAATCAGCAGGGGGGTGAGTGACCGCGGGCTGCGAAACGTTGCCACGCGTCTTTCGCACCCGGTTGATGTGGCTTTATCTCCACTGCAAAAAAGACCTCAGCCCATGGGACATGTGTTGCTACTTCGCAATCTCTCGGCAGCGGTAAGGGAAGTTTTCATTTGGGCAGCGACAAGATGCCACATACCTTATAACTGATCCTTGAGGTGGGTGATAGACTGGCTGGAAAAATTATGTTATTAGATGCTGCTCTTCATATTTTTTTCAAAGCGGTGGATGACTCTTGTCACCTCGGGTATGGCTGGGACCATTTCCATCATTACAAAGGGTGCGCCTGCAACTAAATGACCAGATGCTGTGTTCTAACTCATTGCTGTTGTAACGGCATTGGGAATCTTCCAATTCTGGCATCATTGCAGGGGATTGTGGGATCTTTTCTATTACATCTTTCCAAAGCGGTGGGAGTTTTCTCTCCAGCTATATATATGCTCTCTCTGTCAACCCAAAAAAGGAGCAATAGAAAATAGATCCAAGAGTTTAAGAAAAATGATACTGGTTTTAGCAAGAGACACCAAGCCTCTTTTACATGTTTATTTGCAAGAAACTTTCAGACTATGCCCACTGTTCGGCCTTTCTGCTTTTCATATTTTAATCAAACTGTGAACTGTGCCTTTTATTGTCTCAAGCATTTCATTTGACAAGACTTTTATGTATTGAATACAAGCTTGCTTATCTAAATCATGTCTAAATGACTCTTCTTAGTAGTAAGGATGTATGCGATATTATTTTATGTCGATAAATGAACTGTTTATGCTATAGCTCTAAGTTTCTAACGTTTTGGGACATGACAACACCATTCAGGCCCTTAAGTCTATTATTTATCATGCCCATCAGCAAACTTTGGCGCATCACCTTAGATTAGATTTTACTTCATTATATCTATTTCCTTTCCCCTTTACAAAAATCCATTATAGAATAAGCCGGCTTCTTTAAAAATCTGGAGGTTATTTAGTTTGGCGCAAAGGGGTCCCCCTTGAACTGAGTTTCCTATAAGGCATTGTTACCTCATCAATTTTTGGCATCAATAGTTTGTCCTTTTTCTGGCATGCCCGGTGGGACCCAAACTAATGAAATTGCCTTATAGAGTGGTGTATGAGCCATCGGCCTGTAACTAGATCCCAGACTGCAAATAACCCAGGTTTACTAGTACCTCCGCTAGGGACAGTCCAGGCCACAAATCAGTTAGTAACCGTTCCATTCCCATTGCCTCTTCCTCTCACCATGTTGCCGGCCGTGAACAGAAACTATGTAGCATGGGATGCTGGAAGTCCCCTGGTAGCTCTGGTAGCGCCTGCTGTGTGGGGCGCTATCCCGGTTTCGGCCCTGAAAGCTCTTCCTAAATTTGCTGGGGACAACACAAAAACACTAGAAAAACATTTGCAGGATGTGGCAGATGTATGTCTGGTACACGGTATTACAGCGCAGAATGTAGCCCTGAGGCTCCTCCCTGTGTCCTTCAAAGGCAAGGCCTTGGATTGGTACCAGGCGCTGACTCTGAATTCAATTCACACTTGGGATGACCTCGAAGATCCATTCTATGAAAGGTTCTCAAATGCCACAGATTATTCTTTGTTATATTATCAGCTATCTGTCATAAGATGAGCGCCCCAGGAGGCCCTAACAGATTTTAATGCCCGATTTCACTCAAATTGGCAGAGGATTCCTATGACTATTCACCCGACTCCAGAACTGGCATTCATATTTTATCTGAAGTCCATTAACCCTGACATTTCTGTGATGATCAAGGCTTTGGGGGGGGCCACTTTACCAGATGCTTATGCTACCGCTATCAAAGCGAAGAATCATTTGATAGATTGTGGGAAATTGCCTCCTCGACCTATTGTGCCAATATTTCTTGAAATATCAAATGTAGCACAAGAGGTTGTGTCGACCAGTGCGCCAACAACTCCCCAGTCGATGTACTCATATGCAGCCGCTCCTGAAAACTTGGCTTCCACATCGGGTTCTCCCAAGGATGAAATGGGCAACCTCAAGAAGATGTTGTGAACTATGGCGAATGATATAACAACTCTCAAGTGGAACCAAGCAACGCCTCCACGCCCTGCATATCAAAACTATCAAGGTGGGCGGTCTACTTATCAGCAAAATCAATATCAGAGTGTGCCTTGCACTAATCCATCAGCGTCGACTACCAACCAAATGGTCCCGGTGCCTATGCCGCTGACAGATGCGTCGCTAAGCTCAAGTAGAGAATTAACCGCAGGACAAAACAATCTTATTGATGACATCAATCCATGGTGTTTCCCCTGCAATGATGCACATATGCCCCAAAATTGTCCATGTGGCAACCTACAACAGAGGGTGGCAGAACAACGCAATGAAGGTACTGCTACAGAAAATGGAGAATACATATATGCCCTGACAATGGAGAATGTGGTCCTTATCGCGCAAATGCAAGGAATGTCCTTAGAGCAAGAGTCCAATATTGTGCCTAATCACACGCTCTTCTCATGGATGGAAGATGAGGAAATGGTGTTTTCCAATGACACGTCCACAGCCGAAACGTCGTAGGTACAGTCCAACTATAGCACACGCTCAAAGAGGAGATTCACCGGTGAGCCTGTTGTTTCACTTTCGGACAACCCGCAATGCAAAGGCATGTCTGATCAAATTCCTGACACTTTGACCGTCTCTTCACCTTCTCAACCACGGAAGGAGATTATTATAACAAAATCAAAGGAGCAAAAATCTCTAAGCTCGTCACCTTTTAATGTGGTGGAGCAATTGAAGAAATCATCCTCTAATGTGTCTTTATGGGACATGCTAGCTATTCTGGAACAGAAAACTATGCTACAGAAGGCGCTTCAACAAGAGATCAACTCAGCACCAACAGAGCCGTCTGCCAGTACAGAGGTGGTTTATCAAATGCCACTAGCTAAAGTTCTTGCAGACAAAGCGAAGGAATCCCACACGGAAAGTGGAGGTAAGCCAAAACCTCAACCCTTCTTCTTGACTCTCATTGTAGGGAAGAGGCTATTACACAATGCTATGATTGATTTTGGCGCTAGTACAATGGTTATGCCAAAATTGATAGCTGAAGCCTTGGGGCTCAGCTACGAACCTATGAAGAAGGGGGTGATGCAGCTAGATGGAAATAAAGTTGATACTGTGGGTGTCATCAAAGCGCTTCCATTAACTCTATTTGCCTACCCAAGTATTACGATCCCACAAGATACGGTGATTATAGATGTTCCTCCTATGTTCAGTCTCTGTCTATCTCAATAATTTACTTCAAAGGTGGGCGGATATTTGTCTTTAGATTGGTCACATCTAATACTTAGGACCAAGAATGGTGCGAAAATGAAGATAGAATTAGAGGCTCTACATTCTGAACACATGGCGGATGAGGCCCTGATCAATTTTGAGGCCGCACATACCTCCAACACCAAGCAGGACATGTACAATGTCAAACTATTAGAGGAGGAGAAGGTGAGTGGAGACCGAAATGATAAGGAAGATGCTATGTTGAGCAAACACATAAACAATGATCCTTTCGGGAATTATCATGCTACCGGATTGGGAACATATGTGATTGATGACGAAGACCAAGTTCTTCCGAAGGTCATCAAAGAATCCGACGATAACCAAGCAAATGAGCTGTGGACATTGTATTTTGACGGAGCGAGGAGCAAAGTTGGAGCTGGAGCCGGGGTATGTCTAATATACCCAGAGAATGAGAAATTGTTGAGGTCTTTCCGATTCCAATTCGCCTGTTCAAACAACAGGGCTAAATATGAAGGGTTAGTCCAAGGCCTAAGCCTAGCAGAATGAATGGGTATTAAGCAATTGATTGTGTTCGGAGATTCCGAACTAGTAGTTAATCAGGTTTGGAGAATCTCCGCAGCGAAGAATGTCTGAATGAGATCCTATCGGCATCAAATCTGGGACCTGATTGAAAGTTTTGAAGCTTTTAACATCCTGACCATTCCCTGAATGCAGAATAGTGATGCAGATCGCATGGCGGTGATCGGTGCTCAGTTTGATCCTGTCTCTGACTTACTTCAGAACAAATATTCAGTACGAGTGCTTGTTCGACCAGCGATTCCCGACAATGATTAGAGTTGGCAAGTCTTTGAGAGTGATGAGCACATCGCCTCATTTATCCAACACTCGGGAGAATTCACTGATCAACTTCAACCAAAGATCGCCAAGGCCTATGAAGGACAAATTATGCAGCTCACGTCAAATAAACTTCCAAAAGGGTTAGTTACTCTCGAGAATTTTTTCGATTGTAATGACGCCCGAAATGATAAGCGGAAATTTGTGGTAGACAAAAGTGATTATGAAAACCTTCGGGTCTTCGATGACAGGAATCTCTGGGTCGGGAAAGATGTCCCACAACGAGATAGAGAAAGGATTATCAGTTTTTGCGAAAAATATGGAGTAGTGGCCTGGTCCTACGATGATCTGGAGGGTTACGATCCTGGCATCATTGAGCACACTATTGAACTAACAGAAGGTGCAAAACCAGTATGACAGAAGTAGATTCTAGTCAACCCTAAAGTTGAGGCCCTAATGGCACAAGAGCTAACCAAGCTCATTGATTCACGTATTGTCTTCCCAATTAAACATAGTACTTGGGTATCAAATCTGGTACCAGTCCAAAAAAAGAATGGTGATATCCGCTTATGCATGGACTTTCGAGACCTCAATAAAGCATCTCTGAAAGATCACTATCCATTGCCTTCTATGGAGTCAATCCTCCAAACTGTCGCAGGATCAGAAATGTTCTCTTTGCTAGATGGCTTCTCTGGCTATAACTAGATTCGAGTTAAAGAAGATTAGCACAAGACTACGTTCACCACCAAGTGGGGAACATTTGCATATGCTAAAATTCCTTTTGGTTTATCCAATGCAGGGGCAACTTTCTAGCGAGCTATGGACATCGCATTCAGCGAACTGATCAATATGTTTATTCTAATCTATTTGGATGACCTTACTATGTTCTCTAAATCTAAAGATGATCATTTTGATCATTTGGAATTAGTTTTTCAAAAATTCCAAGAGTTGGGGGTTTCCTTAAATCCAAAGAAATGCGTTTTCGGAGTACCACAGGGTAAGCTGTTAGGGCATGTTGTGTCTAAAGAAGGTATTTCAATTGACCCCAAATGAGTAAGGGCTATCAAGGAGCTTCCCCTTCCGGTAAATAAGAAAGGTGTCCAGTCTTTTCTCGGCAAGGTAAATTTCATCAGCAAATTTATTTTTGATTTTGTGGGAATGATTAGGCCAATCACTCTAATGTTAAAAAAAGATCAAGCTTTCAAATGGACAACAAAAGCTCAAGAGGCTTTTGAAAAGGTCAAGGAAGTGATCTCCACAGCCCCGGTGCTGATTAATGCAGATCAATGCAAGGATTTTATAATGTATGCTTTCAGTAGCAAGTCCAGTATTGCTACTGTCCTGACTCAAAAGGATAGTGAAGGAAAGGGAGAGCATCCAGTGGCGTTCTATTCCTAAATACTAAAAGAATATGAGGCAAATTATAACTTCATCGAAAGACAAGCCTTTGCATTAGTAAAGGGACTTAAAAAGTTCCGCCATCTAATTTCCTGTAACAAAGTTCTGGTATATGTCGCGCATTCTAGTGTGCGGGAATATATCATGGAAGGAGAGATTACAGAAAAAAGGGCTAAATGGATTACCAAGATCCTAGAGTATGACATCGAGGTCAGGCCTACCAAGACTGTTAAGGGAAGAGGACTATGTGAGTATATGGCACAGAACGAGGAGGTACCTGCCAAGAAGGAACAGCCAGAGCTCATCCTGATAAATGAATCAGGATTGGAAGACGATTCGCTGACATATAGAGTGAACTTCATGCAAACCGGAAGGTATCTGCTAGGCCTCTCATCCCAAAAAAGAAGGTATTACCAGCTTCAGAATTGCAGATATACGATGATAGAAGGACTTCTGTTCAAAAGAAATTTCAATGGTGTGCTCCTGCGATGCGTTACTTTAGGGGAGACGCAGAGGATCCTTGACGCATTTCACAATAGCAACGAGGGTGGACATTTCTCCTCCAAAACTACCGCCATCAAGGTCCTGAGAGCTGGATATTACTGGCCTACACTTTTCAGTAATTCCTACTCTCTGGTAAGGGCTTGTAAAAAATGTCAGTTCTTCTCTGACAAAAGGAAAAATGCAGCGATGCCCCTCAAACCTATCATGGCGGATGAACCATTTGCGTAATGGGGCCTGGACTTCATCAGAATGATCAATCCGGTTTCTAGTGCCGGACATAAGTGGAAATTAACAACTATTGACTACTTCACAAGGTGGGCGGAAGCTGTTCCCCTTAAGGGGGCAACAGAAACAGAGATTGTAGACTTCCTTGAAGCACTGGTGACAAGGTTTGGCCCTCCGAAGACAATCATTTCGGAAAATGCCAGAGAATTTCTAGGTACAAAGGTATGTCACTTTGCATTAAAAAATGGCATATTCCTTAAAACATCGTCAAACTATTATCCCTAGGGAAATGGCCTAGCCGAATCAACAAACAAAAGCTTAGTCCGACTCCTTAAAAAGGTTGGCTCAGAACACCAGAGGGAATGGCATAAAAATCTCTGAAAAGTGCTCTGGGCCAACCGCATAACTCCCAAGTAAGTCCTCAAGACTTCGCCCTATGAGCTGGTATATGGGAAGGAGGCGCTGTTACCTATCTCCATGGAGATCCCAGCAATACAATTACTGAAATCCCTTGAGATAGAGAAAAATGGAGCCATGGAGGTTCAGTTTGCCAAACTGTTGGAAGTACAAGAAAAAAGGGAAAACTCCCTAATAGCAATAACAAGCTGTCAATAGGTGGTCAAACGATGGTTTGACAATAAGGCTTCTGACCAAGGTCTAAAAAGTGGAGACTTAGTGCTAAAATATGACAGCAGGGCTACAAAGCCAGGTCAGCATAGTAAGTTTGACAGCCTATGGGAATGACCCTTCAAAATCATTCGGTGCATGCAACACAACGCTTTTGAGCTGAAAAACATGGAATAAGAACCGTTAGAAATCCCGGTCAATGGTATTCATCTTAAGTTGTTCCATTAGGCATAAGGATCTACCTTGTACAGTTGTAAATAACAATTTTATTTCTTTTCCTATTTTTGGCCTGTTCTCTTGCTAAATCAGTTGTCTTTCTACGTATTTGCTCATTATCGTTGGCGGATAAAACACCAGAATTGCTCTACACAAAATGCACTCATACATGGAGAAATAGAATACAAAATTTGCAAACCTAGAAAATTTGAAACACATTAGCAAAAAGGAGCATAGATTTTGCTTAAAAAGGGAAGTATATATTTATATATATATGGTCCTGGGTTACAAAATGGCTGAGATGCCGATTTTAAAATATATACAAGTATCAAAGTATATTATATATATAATGGCCTTTTATCAGGCTTATCTGGAATAGGTGAGTTACATCTTTAGGTAGGAAGCAAGGGGGTTATCTATCTGAAGGAATAGCTGGTAGCAACCAACACATTCATTGCAGCATCCGCTTCTTCCTCATCCACATCCTCGTTGGCGACACTGGTAGCATCATTTGGCAGAACCACCAGTGGCGATGGGAACACCAGGTTCCTGGAGTCAGTATACTAGTCTACGTCATAGAAAGGTATCACATTGTAGCTCCGAAACAAGAAGTGTAGGGCCTAAGTAACCCTTTGCTGGTGCTAGCCACGCGTCTGTAGGCGAAATCCGGTGAGGAATGGCAGCCATATGACAATAGCTTCTTCTTCGATAAAGTGATGTAGGTCGTTGGCTGTTGGCAGGCCTATCCCATATGCAGCATGTGCAACAACCTCACCGAGCCCATTCAAGTACTTCTTTGGAAAGATCCCTTTGACCAACTTCAAGATAAGTGGCCGAGGAATGCAAATGTCCAGCATGGACGCTACAAAGTGGAACATATGTCGGTATTCACCCTATACTTATCCTCATATTCTATGCAATCTTTGCCTAGGACCCACTTAATGGCCACGAGAACCAGTGAATGCTTGTTCTTCGTCATCCTTTTTAGCCTTCTAGTAGAGATCTCACCCAAGAATGCTGTCTGTGATTTAAACGAGGTTAGGCGAATTGGGGTATCCATTCGTCCTGACACTGTCCCTAAGTCTCCTAAGATAATGCCAAATTTGCTCACCACCTAACCTATGAAGGGACTTGCTTAGTAATCTGCTACTGACCTATCACCTCTTAAACGCTAAGTATGTTTGCTCACTATCTACTGGCTTATTTATAGAAAAATTGACAAGACATATGCCAATCCACCTCTAAGAAATGTGATGTATGTTGGCTACCATCTCGAAGGCCGAGTCTGTGTTTGTTCACATTTTGGGCTGGTACATGCATGATAGCACAACTCAAGGCGTGCTTAATTGAATGAAGTTGATTAATTAGCTTTAAAAAGGTGGCACTTGTTGGTGAAAGGACATATGGCCTCCATTCTTTTTCCGCTATGCTTACTGATCCCCGTCTATTGCAACAAGCTGACACCCCGTTAGCAACTCCCTTTTTCCAGCCAATTAGCCTTACGACTGAATCTCCGATTCAGCCGCTACAAATGTCTAGCCCTACTGATAGTTCTCAGACTAAGCTATGGAACGTGCCACACTTTTCTCCACAAACTGTCACTCTCCAGAAAAAGCAAATGCGTGTGCCTATAAAAATTACCTATCCTTATACCCTGCCTTCTAGTGTTCCTTTCGCAGGTGGGTTGGTATCATCACCAACTGAATTCATAGCACAGATAGATTGTGGAAAAGAAGCCCGCGCAAATAGAATGAGGCAACGTAAGGCAAAGGATGACAATGCTCCCACCGAGCCAAGAGTTCAAGCTTCATATGATGAGGCTCGACAAGAATTAAAATTTGCAACCATGTACCCAAGGATAAGCAAACCTCAGGGAGAAATGTAGCCTGAAGATTATGAGATCTACGCTATCGGACTCGACATGAAGGTAGCCTGGCTGCAAGATAAAGTCAAAATCATGGAGGAGACGCAACGGGTTGTCACTTCTGACTTCCTCAAAACTGGCCGCCAGTTAAAGAAGAAAGATGAGCAGCTCAGGGCAGCCAAGGAAAGGGTGAGCTTTCTAGAGACAAAAGAGAAATCCTTGGAGGCAGATATCGCCCGAATGACTGAAAGGGCGCTAACCGCAGAGAATGAAAGGAACAGGTTTCAGGGTGAAATTGCAAAAACCTAGGTTGCCGACCCATGCTTAGTTAAAGAATTACAAAGTCAGAACCAAGCAGCACAGCAGAGCCTACGGTCAAAAGAGGAAGAGCTCGAACGCATCCTCCTTGAATATAGTCAGGGGATGGCACAAAAGGGTGAGGAGTTGGAACGCCTACAAGAGCAGTATCAACAAAAAAGTACAGGAGAAAGAGGCCGAATTCAAAAGCTTGAAGACTAAGCTAGAAGAGGAGCTCCGAGAGACAAAGGCTTCTCTGGAGTAGCAATCGGCTAACCACTCTCCAGCTGAACAAAATTAGAATAAAGAAATGAATAGCTATGCAGAGCAGTTAGCGTCCAAGAAAAATAAAAAGGCAGAATTAGCCGAGGCCCTCATTTCAAGAGACGCAAAGATTTCTTTGCTTAAAGCCTCTCTACTACCTGCCCTTGCCCAACTTGATGTCATCCCGCTGGTTAGGTAATTGTACATTTCTCACTGGGAGAAAGTCAAGGCCTTCTACCTAACACTGCAGCCTACCCTCTGATTCATCGACAAGGCATCAAGACTTAATCAAGAAGCTCACGACACAATGGAGCAGTTCCCGCATTTCATCCTAGAAAAGGTCCCTGAGGCAAGGGACTTGCTCAACAAGCTATACTCTATCTTGGACGAAACCCTAGCTGAGGCAGGTATCGAAGATCGGGACATTGCTGCTCAAATTACCAATAAATTCATCCATTGTCACTCTGCTTTCCAGCGCACTAAGGCATCGACAACTTTTCTAAGCAAGGTGCTTGATGACATATGGGGAAGTTTCTCTAAGTTAGGCAAGCTAGGGCTGTCATTCCCGTTCCTCGAGGATGGCTCCATTGCCACAACTACACAGATTGCGGAGGCTATTGAGCAAAAGGAGAACAACCCGGAGGCATTCAGGGAATTCGACAGCTCCCCATCAGCAGCCGACATTGAGGCAATCATTCATCCACTCTCCCAACTGCTTTTGCATATCCAAGCAGGTGCCGGCCTACCTGAGGTGCGGCCTCACAAAGAAGCTATTGACCTCCATGGGGCACAAGAAAATTTGTGTAGAATGGCAAAGCCGTCTGAGGGTGAATGGTCCCCCTTGCAGGCTGCTCTTTCCAACCTCTGACTCCATTTTCCCGATAGATAAAGCTCTAGTCTGCAGAACTAGAGATTTTTTGGGTTCTACATTCCTTGTCTGAAACGCCCCTGATAGTCGCTAAAAGCTGTTAAAATAAATATTCGAATAGCTCCCTTCGAGTTTCTTTTTGTGAATGTGTGCGCTGCCCTATGCGTCGCCGAGTCTGGTCGACTTTCCATCGAATTTTGATCTCCCGCTGTTCGCATCCTCTCTTCGCAACTTTGGGTAACGGCTTCCCTTTCAGCTCCTGAGAGCTGCACTGGGCGTCCACGTGTCTCACTTACGGAGGTTTTTATTTCCTTTTTTCCTTGAAGTCTCTTCAAGTTGCGAAAGCCTTTTGCCGAAGCCATCACTTCTAAAAATTTGTTAGAGGGACCCACATCTTGCTACATGGCGGCGTATCGCAATTTTTTCATACGGGAATGAAATAAGCAGCTACGAGCTGCGAAGTGTTTTCGCAAGCCTTCTTTTATTATTGGCCAGCCCCACCTCCTTGTTGGTATGTGGCGACTGATCATGCTATACTGTATAGCCCATGGTATACTGTACACCCTGGCCCCCCGTCCTCTCCGGGGTCCAATCAATGAAAAAGGAAAAATCCAATTTTGTAGAACCTGAAAATCTGGAAGCTTCTAAGCTTGGTAAAAAGGGGTTCGGATGGGTATTTCAGTATGATGAAAAACGCGATTATTCGCAAGATTGTAATAGGTTTTTCACTGGATAATAAA
>VDFB02271358.1:1001116572-1001133177 GCA_007258455.2 Sequoia sempervirens
TATGATTTATTCTGTGAATGCTTTAGTTTCTCTATTTTTGTTTATTAAATCTGCATTTAATTGTTAGATCTGCCATCTCTAACCCTAACACTCCTGCTAGGTGGCAACCATTCGCATCTTTTCAAATCGGTAGGGGGTGAGTGACTGCAGGCTGCGAAACGCTGCCATGCATCTTTCGCACCCGGTTGATGTGGCTTTATCTCCACTGCAACAAAGACCTCAGCCCATGGGACACGTGTTGCTACTTCGCAATCTCTCGGTAGCGGTAAGGGAAGTTTTCATTCGGGTAGCGACAGGATGCCACGTACCTTATAACTAATCCTTGAGGTGGGAGATAGGCTGGCTGGCAAAATTATGTTATTGGATGTCGCTCTTCATGTTTTTTTCAAAGCGGTGGATGACGCTTGTCACCTCGGGTATGGATGGGACCACTGCCATCATTACAAAGGGTGCGGCTACAACTGAATGACCAGATGCTGTGTTCTATCTCATTGTTATTGTAACGGCATTAGGAATCTTCCGATTCTGGCATCATTGTAGGGGATTGTGGGATCTTTTCTGTTATAGCTTTCCAAAGCGGTGGGAGTTTTCTCTTCAGCTATATATATGCTCTCTCTGTCAACCCAAAAAAGGAGTAACAGAAAATAGATCCAAGAGTTTAAGAAAAAGGATATTGGTTTTAGCAAGAGACACCAAGCCTCTTTTACATGTTTATTTGCAAGAAACTTTCAGACTATGCCCATTGTTTGACCTTTCTGCTTTTCATGTTTTAATCAAACTGTGAACTGTGCCTTTTATTGTCTCAAACATTTCATTTGACAAGACTTCTATGTATTGAATACAAGCTTGCTTATCTAAATCATGTCTAAATGACTCTTCTTAGTAGTAAAGATGTATGCGATATTATTTTATGTCGATAAATGAACTGTTTATGCTATAGCTCTAAATTTTCAACATTTTGGAATATAACAACACCATTCAGGCCCTTAAGTCTATGATTTATCATGCCCATCAGTAAACTTTGGTGCATCACCTTAGATTAGATTTTACTTCATTATATCTGTTTCCTTTCCCCTTTACAAAAAAGCATTATAGAAGAAGCCGACTTCTTTAAAAATCCAGAGGTTACTTAGTTTGGTGCAAAGGGGTCCCCCTTGAACTAAGTTTCCCATAAGGCACTGTTACCTCATCAATTTTTGGCATCAATAGGTACCAATCACATTCTTGTCTTTAGGCCTAGGAACTAGTAGCCATGTGTCATTCTTTTCAATCTGAGTTAGCTCTTCCTTCATAGCTTCCAGCTAGTGTTCATCTTGACAGGCTTCAGTGACACTCTTAGATTCAATCTTGGATATTAGACAATATTCTTCTGCTACTTTTCTTCTAGTTTGCTCTCATTTATACTTATCTCCTATCATTTGACTTTCAGAATGATTTAGCTTTACATACCTTGGAGTTTTGGGACTTACTTGTACTTGTGATTCTTTAGATCTTTCTTCTACACTTCCACTTGTTTGTGCCTCTACACTTGTCTGCACTTCCTAACTGACTTGATTTACCAGAACGAATTGAGGTTGCTTCACCAGAACATATGGAATAATCTGAAGTATATTTGGTGTCTGGGTGCTTCTCACTTGACTTGTGTTGTTGTCATCTAAATCATAGTTGCATTGTTTAGATGACTTGATAGAGTCCTCATCAACTTTGACATTTGCACTTTCAACCATCTTTCTCAATCTTTTATTATAACACTGGTATTCCTTGCTCTTGGTAGAGTAACCTAGGAAAATCCCTTCATCGCTTCTAGCATCAAATTTTCCTATATCATCATCTCTATTGATATAGCACCTAATTCCAAAGATCTTAAAATACTTAACAATAGGTTTGTGACCAAACCATAACTCATAAGGGGTCTTACCAGAATTGCCATTCACATTTACTCGGTTCAAGGTATACACAAAAGTACTTACTACTTCACTCCAGTACATTTGAGACACATTTCCTTCCATCATCATGGTTCTAGCAGCATCTAGAATTGTTCTATTCTTTCTCTCTGCAACTCCATTTTTTGAGGGGTTCGAGGAGTAGATAGTTGTCTTTTAATTCCATGTTCTTCACAATAAGAGTTGAATTCCTTAGAAATGAAATCACCACCTCTGTCATATCTCAGGAACTTGATTTTCATACCTTTCTCATTTTTTTCCATACCTTTGAAGCATTTGAGTTTCTCTAGAGCTTCACATTTTTCTCTCAAAAAGGAAACCCAAATCATTCTAGAGTAATCATCAATAACTAGCAAAAAGTACCTTTCTCCATGAATACTTCCAACTCTTGAAGGACCACAAAGGTCAGTGTGTAGTAGTTCTAGCAAATTATTTGAATGAAAATGTTTGTTCTAGAAGGAGACTCTAGTTTGTTTACCTATCTGACATTCCTTACAGATTACATTAGTAGGCCTCACTAATCTAGGTAGATCTCTTACTGCTTGAGCATAACTTATCTTGATAATGTTGTCAAAATTTACATGACACAATCTCTTATGCCATAGCCAAATTTCATCTATCTAAGCAAATAAACTTCCACTAGTAGTATTCGAATGAAAAATGTTACCTTGTGTTTGTTTTCCTATTGCAATCAAGTTTCTGGAACTTCCACATATCTTGCATCTTCTGTCTTTGAACTGTAGATCATATCCCTTGTGAACCATCTATCCAACACTCAAAAAATTGTGCTTCAGACCTTCAACATAGGGGAAATCATCAGTATTGTCCTTACCACCAAGGCAAATGGATCCTCTGCCACAAATCACACCAGCTTTGTTATCTCCAAGTCTTACAACTCCACCATCATACTATTCCAGACTCACAAATTTTCTTTTGTCACAAGTCATATGATGTGAGCATCCACTATCAATGAACCACTCATATTTTTCTTCAACTTGACCTAAAAGAGAATTTTCATCTTTAGTAGATTCAATAGCCACAGGATTATTTTCAATGGTAGCAATGAAAGTCCAATCATCTTCTTTTCCATTATCTTTATCAAATTCTTCATCAGTCACTGCTTCTTTAGTAAAGTAGCATCTCTTCGAGAATCTAGACTTCTTAGGTTTAGATATAGGAACTTTTTCAGGACATCTTGATGCAAAATGACCTATTTTACTGCATGAAAAA
This sequence comes from Sequoia sempervirens, assembly GCA_007258455.2. Classification (NCBI taxonomy): domain Eukaryota; kingdom Viridiplantae; phylum Streptophyta; class Pinopsida; order Cupressales; family Cupressaceae; genus Sequoia; species Sequoia sempervirens. The sequence continues at coordinate 1,001,119,746 of VDFB02271358.1, forward strand.
TATTTAATAGGTGGGTATGTGCAGGATCATGGTGCGCCAAAAAGTGGCAATATTATGGGGGTATGTGGCTGATGACTTTTTTTCACCCAAAATTAGTGAAACAAAAAGGGTTTTTAGAGGATATTCTCAGCTTTCCAAAAATATAAATTATGATTTAATTTGAATTTAATTAATAATTATTATTCATTTTCTATTAGAATTACAACTAAAGTCCCTAATGTCGATAGGCTGATTGAAAAACATCTATAACTTTCAAAGCGGTATCATATTTTTGAATCTGAAACATGCATCACATTCTATGCTTCACATCTATGGATTAAAAAAAGAAAAATTAAATTTCATGAGGTTTTGACCAAGTGAGTGGTGAATAGAAACAAGTTTTATATTTTCTAAAAGTTGTAATAAAAAATTCATAGAAGTAATTATTTATTTGGAAAAAATTACAAAAAATATGCATCACATCGGACCTGAGTCCTCTACTTATATATAAAATCTTACAAAAAATATTATTAATTTATTATGGTTAGGGTGGTCAAGCGGACACCTACTTCTTATTTTTTCCCTAAAATTCAATTACTCTTTGCATTGAAATTTTAAATTTTCACCAAATAGATTTTATTTATTTTAAATAAACCTAGTATTTTAGAAACTACATTCAATTTTCTACAAATTCTATTCTTACATATTTTTGAAATAATATAGATAACTTATTCAAATATTTACGTCAAGTTACCTAACACTGATTTTTCTGAATTTTTTGCCACTTAAGGGCCTTTTTTTGCATGATGATCCTGCACATACCCAGGTAATACATCTTCATACTTACCTTTTCCTCTCCCTTCTTGCTTTGAAATCAGTGCTTCTAGTTCTTCTACTTCTCTTTCTTTATCTTTGAGTTATTTTAGTTCTTCATCATAGTTGGACACCTTCCTAGAACTCTCTCCCAGACTATATCTTTATCTGTTGCTTCCAGACATAGTAGCATTAAATGCAGATTCAACCTTTGGTGTGGGTTCACCAAACTCACCTATCTCAAATGCAGCAAGTTTCCCAATCAACGTATCTCTTGTCAACTTGTTTACTGATCTGAACTCTTCAATAGCATGAACCTTGATTTTGTAGGAGGGAGGCAAGGATCTGAGTACTTTAGCCAAAATTTCATCCTCATCCACAAAACCACCGACACATGCAATACCCATCACTATCTCATTTACTCTCTACATAAAAGAAGTGATATTTTCATCTTCACCCATCTTCAAATTCTCATACTTTCCTTTTAAGCTTTGCAGCTTAGCCATCTTCACCTGTGCATCTCCTTCATACAAATTTTCTAGTTTCATCCACATTTCGTGAGTTGTATTCAAACCTACCACATTATCCATCTCCAAATCTGTCAAGGCACTCACCAACGCTTCAATAGCCCTGATATTGCTTTCAACATCTTTGATCTCATTAGTAGTAGAGGGACCATTATGAGGAATGACATATTGATTTTTCGTAATTTTCCAAATAGCATCACCAATACACATTAAGTGACATTGCATCCTAACTTCCCAAAGTGAATAGTTAGAGCCATAAAATCTAGGACTATTCTTCTTGAATGTTGTTTCCATCTTGGATCACCTCAAGCTATTAGACTTTCTTTAGAGGAACTTGCTTTGGTACGAATTGTTGGAGAAATAAGGACACACAACTGAGAGGGGGGGTGAATCAATTGTAAAAGAAACTAAAACTATTCTTCTTAATTTGAACTTAATCTCAGATTTGGTGAATAAGCAATTAACTATAAATAATCAACACATCAAAGAGACAAAGAACACATATTTTTTTGTGTGGAAAACCTATTTGGGAAAAACCATGGTGGATGTTAGTCCAAAAGATTATACTTTGCTAGAAATATAAAAATAAATAATAAGGGGAATGCATATGCATTCAGGAACACTTCCTAGAGCTCACTACTCAATTACAAAAGAGGACTCACTATCCAACAATAGAGTTTGGATTAAAACCATCCAAGATTTGTGAACTGAGAAAATAACTTCTTCACAAGCCTGATTACAGTTCCAATTAAGCTCAACACTTCTTCACACTTCACACATTCTTCTTCACACTCTGCTCAACAATTGAATGATATTCATACCTACACACATAGGAGAACATGAACCATCATCACAAACAATGAACTAATCGCCCTTATATATCTGCTACATGTAAAATTTTGTCACCACTTTATCAGCCAAAGGAAAATAAGATTAAAACCACATAAATGAGATAACAAATTTTTTATTACATTCTGCATTTTAACCATGTGCAACTATCGAACATGGAATAACTATGGATTCAGTGGAGCCAACATTATATCCAACAACAATTTTGGAGGGATAAAAGTATGTGGCAATTGGAACAAAAAATAAATAAAAAACTATACTAATATTTAAAACTAGACATATCTATATATAGATAAACACATGAGCTCATAGATACATGTGGAAAATGCATACACACACATACACACTCACACATACACATAAACTATCAAATCTGCATGCACATACACATACAAATACATTACAAAGACATATCTACATAGATCTGTATCAAGATGTTGTATGCACTCATAAAACTACTGTCAAGGAAACAATGAAGTATATTTAAACTGATGTATTTTGTTACACTACATGTCCCATGTAGGCCAATGGTATACAATGCATGAAAAATTGTAAAGAGTCTCCAAAACATATGCAATACTACCCTAAATGCCAGACAACCGTGCCTGATTGTCACTTCTAGTATTTGTTGCAGTTAAAGATGGAAGTCCACATAGGAAAGATTTGGGCTACTTCTTCTGATAAGGCTGCAACAAGCTTATCGTAGATGTCAGCAAAAGAGCTTTATATGTTGCAATATAAGTCTTCTGGTGCAATGAATGCTCAATACGTCATCAATGGTGTCACCTACACTTCTTTTGATTTCACTGGCAGTTTTGCTCAGCTAAGCCAAATCAATGAGATGTTCAAGATTGTGACTCGACTCTAGAAGGAAAACACAACTCTAGAAGCAAAAGTGGGGGAAAGAGGTAGAACAAACAAATCAATTATTGGTATATAATATGCAGGCACATGGATAATTATACATGGTTACAGGATCACAACGACTTCAAAATTGCATATAATAGATGAATATGAAAGCAGGGCAAGGTTGAGCAAGAAGCAAACAAGATTATATTTTTGTTGAATATAAATGAGGAACAACATAGCAATGTTGAAACATCTCAAAACTAAAACTCTCTTTTTCCTAACACATAGGCCACTCCCAAATGGCTAGCAAACCAAAAGGTAAAGGAAACACAAATAGCTCAAATATAAATAAGTTATATTACATATTACAAGGGCAGTTAATTGAAATAAAACATATTCATAGTTTACTAGATGCACATGGCAAAGAGCCAATACAATTTTGAGCAGCAAAAAGGAAACAAGGAACAAACTTATGAGATTGGTGCCTGAGGGTTGTCTAGCAACTTGGGGAGAGCTAGAGTCCACCGACATTTTTGGAACTGCTCTTTAAAAAGTTGAGTGTTGCAACATTGATGACTGAATACAAGCTCGATGCCACAACAACATGAGGGCCAAATGCTTAATTAAAGCAACAAAGGTTGATGAGATCTATTCTAAATTTTTTGTTTCATTTTTTTTTTCAATTTTTTTGTAGAGAGATTAACAATATGAGGGAAAACAAATAATAATAAAAATGCTTCAATGTTTCATATAACACTTAATATATAGTTTATGATTCCAAGAATACCCTATTAAGGTTCAAAAAAATAACAACTACTTTCCCAAAAGAATAAACATAGGGTAGAGTATATATGAATGTTGTTCATATCTACTTTGACATACATACATATCTACCCATAGGAAAATAAAATGAAACACAACAAAACAAGGCATGCTATCCACCTAGCCATATTGGGTCATGGAGCTCATAGGCTCTTGCCAAACTATAGCAAGATGGAGATAAATTTTTCTTCTCTTGCCACTCATTTTATTTTTGCTATGTGTAGATATCTACATATGTGAAATTAGATGCAGAAAAAATTATTATATATAGACAATATTCATATGCAGTATGCAACCCATTTTTTGTTGTTTTTTGCATGGGTTTCTTACTCTGAATTCTTTTGTTTTATGGTTTTTTTCCTCTAAACTAATTTTTTTGACTTTTTACAATGGTTGGACAAAGAAGGTAGCTGAAAGAAAGCAAGCAGGAAGAAGCCCATTTGGAAAACCCTTTGTAGAGCATTTCAAAAATAGTGTATGTTCTTGCACAACAACCAACCAAGAACATACATTGTCCATCATTGTGATCAATGGTGGCATCAATGTACTATATACCACTTAAATAACAACTTAAGTATCATTCCAAGAGTGTGTCAACAGAATAAACATAGGGATTAGTATACATATCAATGCTATTTGCATCTAGTATGGCATACATACATATCTTCACTTAAGGTAAATACATTTTCCATCACTACCATCAATGGTGGTATCAATGTTCCATACAACACTTAAAATATAGCTTATCATTGCAAGAATGTCTTAGTATGTATCAATGGTGTTTGCATCTACTATGACATACATACATATCTTCACATAGGGGAAATAAAGTGAAACAAAACAAAACAAGGCATTGTTCATCACTGCGATCAATGGTGACATTAATGTTCCATATAACATTTAAAATGCAACTTATCATTCCCTACGTATAGATATGTATGTATCAATTGTTTTGTGGTGATGGCTGCAACACAATAAAATAGTTAATGTTATACAATCTATGTTTTTTTCCATAAGGCATTGTTGATTATTGTTCTGTAGCTTTGGTTATATTGTTTCATTTTCGATAAGGTACTATTGAAAAAATGAATTTTTCAGCGTGCATGCTTATTTTGTTTTTTTGCATGGGTTTGTTACTGTGAATTCTTCTATTTTGTGCAGTTTTTTCATCTGGGTCACTATTAAAACCAATATTGTTTCATTTATGGTTCGTGTTTTGTCATGGTTTACTGTGAATTCCAGTGTTGTCTACGACATTGTTGAAACCAATATTGTTTCATTTATGGTTTGTTCATCGTGCAGATTGTTTCTGTATTAAGTGTAATAAGGAACATTGGTTTTACTAATGATCATACAGGTGGAGAATGTCTATTCTTGCTCAAGGGTTTGGTGGGAGCCTATCAAGCTCCATGACACAATATGGTAGGGTGGAGAGTAGCTCTTCTTTTGTTGTGTTTCATTTTTGGGGTAAAATTTATCAGAGCCAAGACTTTTGTATTGCTTTAGCAACCATCACCCCATGCAAAAAACACAAAATAACCTCCAACCACCTTCACAGAAGCTTGTCAATGAGTGATAAAAATTGCACCTTTAGAGAAGCTCGCCGTTGTGGCATCAACATTAATTGTTGTATGGTTTTCATGTAGTGGCAATTTTTGTAATATTGTTTGATTTATGGTTCGCCTTTTGTGGCGATGGTTTTGTATGGGTTTGTTACTGTGAATTTTTGTGTTTTGCGAGTTTTTCCATCTTGGTCACTTTTGAAACCAATATTATTTCATTTATGGCTTTCGTTTTGTGGCAATGGTTGTAATAGAAATGCCATTTTAAACCTTAGAAAACATAACAAAATTCTACGCAATTTTTGATAAGGCATTGTTGGGCATTGTTCTATGGCTTTGCCTATTATCACAGCTATGAGCCAGGACAACGACCTTTTCTAAAGGTACAAGTTAGATTTCCCTATTCAACACATGTATTAGTATTTGTAGTTGTTCTTATATATACTTGTGGACATGGTTGTTTGCATGTATGCATCTACATATGCATATACATAAACATATATGCATGCAATTGAATTTTTTGAGTGCATACAACATATTCATACAAATGTGTATAGATATATGTGTCTGTAATACATTTGTATGCATATATGCATGCAAAAGTAGTATTGCTAAAGCCATAGGTCAACAACCACCAATGCCTTATGGAAAATAATGCAAACTGTCACTACAGGCCACAAAAAAAAACCAATAATGCCTTATCAAGAACAACATGAACTGCTTTCATACTTTGCAACCATCACCACCACACACAAACCATACAACAATTAATGTTGATTCCAACTAGTTTTTTAATTTTGTTGGCCTTCTCTAATGACTTTCCAAACACATTCAACCTTAAAAATAAAAAATTATGCCACCTTTTTCCCGACCAGGGGACTAGACATCAGAAGGGTTTGAAACCAAGAAGGCTGACAAAAATTCCAGCCAAAGTGCACCCAATAAGGGAAAACAATAAAACAAGAGGTTTCATAATTTTTCATTTTATTTTGTGGTTTTAATCTTCTTCTATTGGTTGAGTATATTGCTGCTACATGTGAGTTCATAAAGTTATTTTATATATATGTCTATCTCTGATATCGCTATGACTACATAACTTAGACATTTGATAGGCCCTATGTTAAGTGCAATAATAAATATTGGTCTCACCATTGGTGATAGTGGTGGCCAATCTATCTTGCTTCTTCGAGATTTGGTGATAGCCTATGAGGCTCCATGAACCAATATGGAAAGGTGGAGAGCAAGCCTTCTTTTGTTGCATTTCATTTTATTTTCCCCATGTGCATATATCTATATTTGTGAAATTCGATGTATACAACATTCATATATACAACAACCTATATATTAAGTGTAAAAAAAAATATTGATATCACCATTGATTACATTGGGTGTACAATGTATGTAGGTTTGCCACAAAATAGGATAACATATTTTATGACTTTGAAAAGTTTTAAACACAAGGTCTAGAAAAATAGAATGAAACATATCAATCAATAAGAGAAATAGGTATGTACCTTTGAGTCATTCTATTATGCAATAATTGAATCATGAAAATATTATTATAAGTAAAACTAATAATATATTTTTGATTGAACCTTATGGTATTTATTCTCAAATTCCATGATTAAATCTTTAACCCTTAGCACCTTGTTATGCTAATTAAGTATCGTATGAACGATTAGTAGAATTCATGTTAATGAGAATTATATGTTAAAGGAAGCATTTTTAGATAGGAAAATAAAACATTCATACTTAACAAGGGATGCATTTTCTATATTTTATATTCTCACATCCCATGTATGAAGGTTTCCCCTTATAAAATGATGAATTTATGGGTCCAAGTTGTACATCTTTATCAAAAACAATAGAAGAAGAACATTAGCCAATGTTGTCTTCAAAAATAAGAAATACTTTTTCTTGATGACCATGGAAAGAAGATCATTGTTCATATATAAATAATTAGTGAAGGTGTTGATGATCATTTTTAAATTATTACCTTGTTGGGGTTAGACATGACATGGGATCACATTTATTATTGGCTAGTTATTCATTGTGATGAAGTTATGGTGAATTAATTGTTGGTTTATTAACATATAAAGGTACGATGCATTCAGGTGTTAAATTTTCTTGTACTAGAATCACTCTTAATGAAAAAAAATATCATATTAATTTCTACAACGCATTATATGATGCTTAAATTTGGACAGGAGGTTTTATTCTAATGAAGCTATGCCCCAAAAAATAGAACAAGCCCGCAACACAACTTTTTGTAAATAGTGGATTAGATTGGCATAACCACAAAACAAAAGAATTTACAACAACAAACACATGCAAGGAAAAAATAAAATAATAACATAATCTATTTAATTGCCTTGCAACCATCGATACCAGATGAAAAGCATAAATGAAAAAATATTGGTTTTAACAATGCCTTATCGAAAATGAAACAATATAGCCAAAGAAAAAAAACAACAATTGGCAATTCCTTATGAATAACAACATAAAATCTATAACATGTACTATTTATTTGTGTATCAAAAGTATATGTGCAGGATCATGATGGGCCAAAAATTGGCAATATTATGGGTATTTATAGGGTATGTGGCTGGCGACTTTTTTTACCCAAAATTGATGAAATGAAAAGCGTATTTAGAGGAGATTCTCAGCTTTCCACCGATATAAATTATTCTTTAATTTGAATTTAATCAATAACTATTATTTATTTTCTATTAGAATTATAACTAAAGTCCTGATCGATAGGTTGATTAAAAAAAATCTATAACCTTCAAATAGTATCACATTTTTTGAATCCAAAACATGCATCACATTCTATGCTTCACATACTATAGGATTAAAAAAATAAAAATATAAATTCATGAAGTTTTGACCAAGTTAAGGTGGTTAGACATATGAGTTTTTATATTTTTTTAAAGTTGTATAAAAATCATAATTAATTATTTACTTAGGAAACAAATTACAAAAATATGCATCACATCTTAACATGAGTCCTCTACTTATATAAAAAATATTAGAATTTTTTTTTATCATTTTATTATGGTTAGGGTGGTCAGAAAGACACCTACTTCTTATTTTTTCCCTGAAATTTAAGTACTGCTGCATTGAAATTTCAAAATTTCACTAAATAGATTTTATTTATTTTTAAATAAACCTAGTATTTTAGAAACTACATTCAATTTTATATAGATTCTATTCTTACATATTTTTGAAATAATATAGATAACTTATTCAAATTTTTACTTCAAGTTTCCTAACACTGATTTTTCTGAATTTTTTGCCACTTAAGGGCCTATTTTTTCCATGATGATCCGGCACATACCTAAAAATCAAACAATATAGCCAAAGCTAGAGAACAACGGTGAACAATTCCTTGTGAAAAAAAACGTAAACTGTATAGCCTTGTAACCATCACCACAAAATGAAAGCCTTATGTGAAACAATAATGGTTTCAACAAAAACCTAGGAAAATCTTTTTTCAACAACACCTTATCAGAAACAAAACAATATAGCCAAAGCTAGAGAACAACAGTGAACAAAAAAAAAGAATTTAGAGTAACAAACCCATGCAAACAAAACCAAAATAACCCTGCATATAGGAAAATTCTTTTTCAATAGTACCTTATCAAAAATGAAACATTAGTCTTTTTTGAATAGTACCTTATAAAAAATGAAACAATATAGCCTAAGCTAGAGAACAACAATCAACAATTCCTTATGCAAAACAACATAAACTATATAACTTTAACTATTTTATTGCATTGCAACCATCAGCACAAAATGAAAGCCATAAATGAAACAATATTGGTTTTAATAGTTACCTAGATGGGAAAACCTTCAAAACACAAAAATTGAGAGTAACAAACCCATGCTAAACCATCACCACAAAAGGAAAACCATAAATCAAACAATATTGGTTTCAACAAACAATATAGTCTTTTTTTCAACAGTACCTTATCAAAAAGGAAACAATATAGCCTAAGGTAGAGAACGACAATCAACAATGCCTTATGAAAAACACCATAAACTATATAACATTAACTATTTTATTATGTTGCAACCATCGCCACGAAATGGAAACCATAAATGAAACAATATAGCCTAAGCTAGAGAACAAAAATCAACAATGCCTTATGGAAAAAAACACAAACTATATAACATTAACTATTTTATTGGGTTGCAACCATCACCACAAAATGGAAGCCATAAATGAAACAATATTGGTTTCAACAGTGACCCACATGGAAAAACCCACAAAATGTGAAAAAATCATAGTAACAAACCCATGCAAAACCATCGCCACAAAATGTGAACCATAAATGAAACAATATTGATTTCAATAGTGACCCAGATGAGAAAACCCACACAAAAAAAGAATTCATAGTAACAAACCAATGCAAAAACAAACAATATTACCTTGCAACAATCGTGACTACATGAAAACTATAAATGAAACAATATAGCCTAAGCTAGAGAACAACAATTAACAATGCTATATGGAAAATAACATAAAATATTTTTGAAATACTCTAGAAAAGGTTTTTTCAATATGCACCTCTTCCCACTTGAATTCTCTCTGCTCCCTTCTTTCTCCAATGCCTGCAAAAAGTGGGAAAAAAATTATCATAGCTAACACTTTTGTATTGCTTTTGCAACCATTGCCCCATGCAAAAAACACAAAATAACCTCCAACCACCTTCAGAGAAGCTCGACAATAGATGATCGCACTTGCACCATCACAAAAGCTTTCCCTCCTCACTCACAACTCTAATAGAAGGTAAAGTTGCAAAACGACACCCAACAATGCCTTATCAAAAATTGTGCAAACATTCACTATGTTTTCTAATATTTTAAATGGTAGGTGTTACTTACAACCTTCGCCACTACACAGAAACCATACAACAATTAATTTTGATGCTAATTGGTGTTTAATTTCGTTGGCGTTCTCTATCGATGTGCTAAATTCTTTTAATTAAAAAATCAAAAACACCCACTACCTTTTGTCTGAATGGAAACCCGATGCTAGAAGGGTTAAAAACCAGGAAGGATGACGGAAATTTTGACAAAAGTTCACACAAATAGCCTAACGGCTAATTAAAACATCATTTCTATCTTCTTTTATTTTGTCCATGAGCTCATTCTACATTATACATAGGGGTTTGTTTATATAAAGAGCTGCATTGATCTGAATCTTTGTAAGGAACGAATTTCCACGACTAAAATTAAAAACCAACATTCAAATGGTGCAATCCAAATAGTGGAAATGGCAATCTCAAATTGGTATGGAAATCAAATATGAACTGCAACCGAGATTTGAAAAAGCTTAGGTTAAGAGGGTCCCACATAGACCCAACCACCTAAGCAATCAACTGCTTACAGTGTGTCGGTTAAGCCAAACCCTTATGCCTGAATATCATTTTTGTAACATGGCAGTAATGAAGGGGATCTCCATAGTACAACATTGGAAATAAAAACATTCAAGAACCTACTTTATTACCCAGCATAGCTTTCGATGGTGTTTTCATGTTCTTATCCAAATCCTACCCATATTTAATTTTGATATTAAATGAAACTTTCTATATATTAAGTATAAAGAATTATCTTAAAAGGAGAAAAAGAAAAATAAAAAGAAATCTTGGTGTTGGATATTACTTTGAGCATAGTACACCGCCTCAAATTTACTACAACGATTGCTCGATGTCTTATGTTTAAAGGAAGATGATGCTCTACACTTGTGTTTGGATCGTTACTTGTACTCATTTTTTTCTGGGAGAGACATTTTTAGCTTTACTAGGGTAGAAGAAAATGAAAACTAGTATTAGATTGTCAATGCATTTTAAATGCAAAGTAATAAATCAAAGACATTAGATTTCCATAGTTTCATATCGATGAAAGTATTCTTTCTCTAAATCAAACAAAACATACATAGATTAAATCAAAGTAATTTTTTATCACATGTACCATATTGTCGCCTACTCATATAATGCACAAATCGAGCAGAAAGTGCTCCCATAATCATGTCATTCAATTTCTGCCATAAAATTTTCTATAAGACTAATGTAAAACTTTCTGCTACAATAAATACCAATACAATATGCTCAGTAGGACATTGAATTGGTCCTTATTTGTAAAAGTACAAAGAAATTTTTGGCTAGGCTTATCCATCACACACTAAGCTTTGACCACTTAGGTGGATAGTGTGGGGCCCATGTAGTCTAGATTTCTTTCATGAACTCTTTTTCTATTCTCCTAAAAGATCTTGTAAACCACAGTAGTCAGCAATCAGCCATGCGATTCCCGTGCATAAGCCAAGCTACAAAAAAAAATTCAAATCATTGTTTCACGCTCAAGAAGTTTTAAAGGATAAAAGAAATAGATTGTCTTGTGGTGAATATAGTTATCACAATAAATGGAAGGAAAATGCAGGTGATTTGTTGGCCTAAGTGCCTGAAAGAAATATGGTCTCATGGAATGCAAGATATACACAAAGTGGATTTTTTAAAAAGGCTTTAGGAACTTTCAAGAAAATGTAATTGGCAACTGTAAAGCCAAACTTCGCTACCATTTTCAGAAGCCTCCATGCCTATGCCAAAATGGGATTTTGTTAACAGGGTATGGAATATGTCAAAGGAGGATGGCATTCACTGGATAATGTAGTTTCAACTACCCTAGTAGACATGTACATGTGCAAAATGTGGAAGCATAGAAAAGGGGCATGAAATGTTTGATAGAATACTTCAAAGAAATATATTCTAATGGATTTTCATGATTGTAGGATATGTAGAATGTGGAAGCATAGACAAGGAATGTCAACTATTTAACAAAATGCCTCAAAGAATCATGTTCTCATGGAATGCCCTGATTGGAGATTTCTCACAAAATTGATTTCTTATAAAGACTTTAGGAACTTTCAAAAAAATGCAATTGGAAGATGTAAATCCAGATTCTACAGCCTTAGTCAATATCCTCTTAACCAGTGCCAAAATGGGAGCTTTCAAACATGGTATGGACATCCATAAAAGCATAAAAGATAGAGAAATTTTATCAGATGTTGTAGTTGCAACTGCTCTAGTAGAGAGATGTTTGTAGAATTTGGAAGCACAAATAAGGGAAATGAACTATTTTGAATTCTACATCATCATTCTATTATTTCTTCATATTTTTAGAACACTTAATTTTTTAACCTTTTTCTAAAAAAATGCTTGTAATAATGGCATGGTTGCATTCTTCAAGTATCCCAAGATTATTATATTAAAATTGGCCTCTATTTCAATTGGACCCTCCTATTATTTTCTACCAACTAATAATTACTCTTCTCTTTCATAATTCTCTAGGAATTTGATTTTGAGCTTGAGGAATTGGAGCATTTCTAAAATATTTCCAACCCCTCTTTATCATTTATTGTATCTTTCACTTTTAAATAATATGCAACCTTATAGCCATACATCTTCCATGATTTATTTACACTCATTTAATTTGAGAAAAAATAGAGAGGGGAGGGAGGCCGTTCCATAAATTCAAATTCTCTTTTCTTATCTATTTTGGTTCATTTTAATAATTTAGTTATCCCTAATACAATGATTGGATTTGAAAAATTCAATGTATCTTATGAAGAGCTCGGAAAATAAATCGATAACTCAATTCTAACTATACTTACTCACAATTTCAAAAATCAATCTTTAGTTTATATATTTATTATGTTTGTGTAGATCTATAAATAATAAAATTGGCCTACAGTAATTACATAATTTACAAAGTGAACCTATATATCCAATGTGAAATTTTAGAATTTGGGCCTCAATAGTAATACTTAGCTACTATGATTTGACATGATGTCTCAAACATTCAAAATACACTCTTGAATGTTTTATTGAAGGTCAACCCCTAACTTATTTAAAAAATAGTAAACATGCAATGCACATTGAGAGTGTATAGAAATAAACCTTTATTAGTCATTACATCACCGTAAGAGAATATATATATATATATATATATATATATATATATATATATATA